>KK115733.1:627417-641529 GCA_000611955.2 Stegodyphus mimosarum
ATATATATTATATAATTTATTAAAACATTATATCTATCCAGTGAAAAAAAGCTCGTAAAAACGCCTGAAATATGGAAGAAATGTTAGTTAATTTAAAAACGTATACCGTAACATTTATGAAGAAAATAATAATAGGTTCAAGTACAGAAAATGCTTTTTCTTTAAACTCATTACTGAAATATTCCTTTTAAAAACTATATCAGTACCATTTTTATAAATAACATTGAAATTAATATCTATATATTTTCAGATGTGTTCAAAGTTCTTATTCATGTTTCATAAAGCGAAGAAGGATTAGAATCAAGCTATTTGGATATAAATCCTTCGAACGTTTTAACTGATGTCAGTCTTTTAATATAACGCTACTTTTAAAACATCAGACAGCTCATGTTCTGAAGTTGCTGAATCCACGTTATGAATGAGAAATTGCAGTGTTGTCCTGTGAAGTTTCTCTAATTTACCTTGTGTTGCATCAATTTTGTGGAGCGTTCCAGAGAAGAAGCACATTCTGGATAGGACAGGAGAGCCTTTTCAATTGATTCTCTAGTTTAAGTTTCTTCAAACGTTCGCAGCAATAGTATTATTCTGTTATTTTAAGCCAACGTAGTTTATGAAGGCAATTCACGTAAACAACAATTCGTAAATTCTACAAAAACAGTAAAGAAAACTGCTACCATATTATCTAATTTTTTTTTCTTTCAGAAGACTAATTTCGCATCTTAATCATTCTGTATCGAACCTCTCTATTTTAAGTACGCAATTCATTCATTCAGTATTCATCACAAGTTAAAATGTGCGCATAAAAAATTCATCTCTTTTTGTTTCACAAAAATTCAGATATCTTTCATAACTTTTTTAACTTTTAAGTTTTAATTTTGTGTACCATTCATGGCAATCGTTTATAAGATCTGTCTCTGTTACTCCACGTAAACTAACTTAGATCCTAAAATGAATCTGCGAATTCTCGCATAGGCGTGAATAAATTACCAGTACAAAAGAAGGGTGAAAAATAACCCTTTATTAATTCAAAGCTGAATAAAAAGGCGCTATCTTCGTGCGTCAACTTGCGGTGAAACTTAAATAGAATATGGAATATAAATCAGTTCAAATGTAATTCAGAATAGTACAGGATTAGCACGTTAAGTTTCGTCTAATAGGTTGACTCACAAAGCCCTAACAGGCGTGACGATAATCCGAAAGGGCCAAGAGGATTACTATCGTAACAGCGAGATAGCAACGAAACGTGCGCTGGCTACGCACTCTGAATAAACTCAGAAATTCGCCCGTTTAAATATTCACTTCACTTAACTTTAAATTTGCATCCTGGCGAGAAAATACTAGGGGAAGTTAAGGAGTTCAGGAAAGGTATCAAATTTAAAATAAATTTGTTATGCAAAATAAGGGAAACCCTATACAAACTTGCTGCAATTATTAGCTTATTGTGAAAGATAGATTGCAAACTTCCATAACTTATGTCTGTTTTATCACTAATTTCTCGCTAATTGTTGATACCCCGAGAAAAGTTAGATAAGCAGAGAGCCATGGTTCAAGAAAAATTAGTCGTCGAGGTAAAGAGAAACGATTGCGCCACTATTGAATAAACGGTAAAGACAAAGTCTAGCATCTTCAGTATTTTATGTTTCATCACGAATGTTTCTCAACGGATGGTGCTATGTTTGTTTCCTCTTAATGTTTATTAGAAATCACATTTGGTGGTATTGCAATACTTAAATGGATATACAAAGATATCATCATCTGCAACAGGAAAGAGCAAAAGGAGGAACATCTCCAGTGAAACGCAACCATTATTAACTATTAGAACTTGAAAAATTCATATAGGTTGTGAATAATTGTTGCATGTTCTCTCTGAAGCAGAGAAGGTAGACTAAGTTTCGTCGCCTAAAAGTGCTTGAAGAAACGAGAATCTCTCAGTACTAGCATTTGCTCTTGATGACCTTGAGAACTAAACATTTGTTACACTCGAGGAGCAGAGACTTGGGGACACAGAAATAATAGTCTGCAAACTACCGACTATTGAAAAAAGAAGGCACATTCCCAATATTTTTTGTATCAGATAAAATGCTAATTGAAATCAGCTACTGACTTATCCCTAAGCACAGAATCGAAGATTCCAAAGGGCTCTTTCGTTCTGACTCCATTAAGTCCATTAAGCATTTAGAAGAACACACCTATCAAAGTATGTTTATGAACATTCACCGTGGAATTCACTGAAGAGAAAATATTCTTAAAAAAAGAAAGAAACACGATATCAGTATCTCGATAACGCAGCTGAAGAAATTCATGAGAAAGAAAAATGACCAATTTGAAAAATTCTTAACGTATTTCTTAGAAGTCGCATAGAAATAATAGAAAACAAACTTTCAAGCTGAACTTTCTTCTACTCATGAGGAGTCTTGTTTCCTCATTTTAAACCAGGAAAACACACATCTAATTTTTATTTTGCAGCGGCTCTGAGCATCGTCAGCTGAGATATTTTAACAATCCCAGATGTTTGAAAGTGCTCAGTATCATTTAACATTCACTTTATACTTCAGTAAAGAAATTAACGTAACTTGCATTTGATGTCCTAGTGATTTCCCACCCTCTCGCGATTCTGTTTTTATTTTAGAAAGCCCTCAATATATCAGGGAATTGAAGCCAAGTTTCAGCCTTGCCATATAAAGAGATTTCTAAAATTTCTATTTTGCAAGGTGACTCCTTATCGGATATTATTGAATTTATGAATAAGCCACCATTCAGAAGTATCTTACATCAATTTCATAATCTCATTGAGTTACTAAGGAAAGCAAAGACTCCACTGAAAAATATGAACGCAGTCCAATGGATGAACAAATTGGACTGTGAAAGTGCAGCAATTTTAATATTTTACACTTGTATGCTCAATCTCACCTTTGACACACTTTTCCAGTTGTCTCAAAGAATCAGCTTTCAGATAAAAGTTAACTTTCCTATTGCTCACAACTTTTCATTTCCGACTCAAAGAATGTTTGAGTGTTAAAACCCATGTCTTTTTTTTAATTCGTCTGAAGTTCGTGAAACTTCCATATAATGCCATGAAAGCATTTCTCAGTTTTCTCTTCTGTTCATCAATTTCTGTTCCATCGAGAAAGTTAAAGTTCCATCAAGTTCCATATTTTGAGTATTAAACTCCATCTTATCGAAGAATTCTTCTCAGGTGCTGAAAGTAATTATCGCAATAGAAGAAATAATGCAGAAATCCATAAGTATCCGAGCAATTCGACTTAAAAAACGCATTTTACTTTTGAAAAGAGGGACCTTATTTTAAACAATAGTACCCACAGTAACATATCTTTAATAATAACTTTGTATTACTTAATGCAACAATAATTTTACATCCGTTTTTTAGGTATCCGAAACTCTTATCCGGAGATCTTATCATTTTTCTAGGTAAACTAAAATTATGTTTGTTTCTGTAATTTATTTGCACGCTTTCTCGTTTATTCTTTGATTTGAGTAGCATATGAATAGTAAGTGTGGAAAATTAACTTAAACAGTTATTAATTTATATGAATATATATGACAAAAATTCCGGTCTAATTATTCGTATATATGTAGTTAAAAATTGCATATTTTCTTTGCACTTAAAAATAATCTGTTTGCTTAGTTTTGGAGTAAAAAAAAAAAGAGAATTGAACAAAGTAATGATTTTAGTTTTAAAATCAGCGTAAATAAAAATAAATATCTTTCCTTTTTTTATTTAAAATATAAATATTTTACATGTTTTAATAAAATATATACCTAGCAAATAAATTCGTAAAATGTATTAAAATAAACTATGATACACGAAAAGCAAAAATGTCTTATTTTCACTTCAGTAACATGGTTTAACCATGTTAAAAATAATAAGAATAAATAAATAAAAAAAAATCAGAAAGCTTTCAGATTTTATATTAGGCCAAAAAAGTCATTCTGAACGCTTTGTTTGTTATCTTTATTTATTAAATATCACGTTCTTCGCACTTGAACCACAAAAAATTCTATTCAATACCACAAGATATTTAAAAGCAGCATATCTTTAGAATTTCTGATAGACATCGCACGATGGAGATAAAAATGTGTTATTCCGTACAATGTTGCGAATGCTCGCTTTGAAATCATTGAATTTGTTAACCAAAAATTCGTTAAAGTTTTACCAGCTATGAAATAGATAATAAAAGAAATTCGGAATTCAATTTCGAGGGTCCAAGTGCCCATGTTCGGGTGGAAGATTTAGTTATTCAAAATTACTGTCGTTTTTTTTTTTGATGTAAGAAACGCACATAATTCATGTATATTCTTCATTATTTAATTTCTCTAAATATATACAAGGCAATAATATTTGGTGGCAAAAAGTTAAATACTGATTCGCTGTTTATAGTGAAACGCCCCGAAATACCGCTTTGAGACTAATAGCCCTTCTTGGCTACTGCCTCTTTGGGTTAGTAAACGGTTACCCAGCTTTTGAATATACTGTTAAACACCGGTTTTCCTACCAGCAAACACTTAAGAGAGTTTTTGTATTGAGAGATTTTATAAGTCTTCATTAAGCGAAACGTTGCATTTATGAAATGGCATTTGTTGGTCCAGATTCCAGCCTAAGTGCAATGGCATAAACACTATTCAACATTCAATATTCATCATATGGTCTGAACATGTTCAAGAAATTCATCGGTATAAATACTAAAACGTATAATGTTAGGAAAGACGTAAGAAAATTGAGTATCTAAAACGTATTTCTAGTTTATCATAAAAAAAAAGGTTTGAGCTGAATGAAGATGTCACAAAACGTTCATTTCTACATTTGTAAGAGGTGTCACTTGTTTCCATTCACACTAATATATTAGCTGTTTACAGTCGAAATGGTTATATCGATGCAGGAATATTTTTTTTTTTTTTAATGCAAAATATGTGCAATACCCTTACTGCGATTAGAACTTTGAATCTTTCGAATATGCTTCGAGGGTGCTTTCAGTTACACCGCGACGGCATGCGAAGAGAACAGTTTATAACTACTATAAGAAGTAGTTAATCCGGGGTTTTTTATCCTTGCATTTGTATAATTATACAAAACAATCTAGATAGGATGCAACGTGACATCCTCATATGGCCTATTAAAGTTTCGTTTTAGAAGATAAGCCGATATTAAATATTTTTTAAATTTATTGTCAGACTAAAAATATATAGGAATTGTCATTGCGTATGTAGTAAGATTTTCACTGTTTCTCGAAAATTAAGATTGTTATTAATTTGAAGTTGCTAAAATATGAATATTTGCGCCATTTAAAAGAGTTACCTAACTGGAAGTATATCACTACGACCAACAACTGCGAAAGTAAAGGCCGGTTTGGACTTTTAAGCGAGGTAAGGGTGTGGGTATATATACATTTGGTGCTAAGGATTGCAATAAGAAACGGTGCACATTTAGATGTTATATCACATATCAGTTCCATAAAACATTTGAGCATTCTATGACTGACATGTTTCTAAGGTACATACAAATATGTATCTATGCATGTACAGACGTCAAGAAAAAGTCCTTTTGGATCCATTTTAAACCCACTGTATAATCCGTTTTGTAAAAAATATGATTTATTCTGTTTGTACGTACGGATGTCACTCAAAAAATTCGATTCGATGGATTCGAGAAAATTAAAATGGATAATTTCGTTGAAATGTTTTCGCGATTGCAATACTCCTTTGCTTGGAATAAGAAAGTCAACAGGTAACATTTTTGAAAATGTTCAGGTAATTTCAGGGTAATCACTACATGTATATTTGTTGATTAAGTGAAACACATAATTTGCTTCATGTTCAGATGAATATTATTAATTAAATGCATTTTGTTTATATTCAATCAGAAATAAAATTATGAACAAATTTAAAATATTTTCGGTATTTTATTTCTGCTTTGATCAATAACTTCTTTGTTACAGAACAGTAGATTCCGAGAGCCAGAAGTCTTAGTGAAATTAAAGCTTTCATTTAGCATTATTTGAATGCAGTTATGCTTTTAGTATTTGCTTATTTCAATTTAGAAACTCTTTTCTACTTTATCATAAGTATTATTGCATGTCTTTATTCCAAATCTCCTTGTTTTGAACTTCCTTTAAAAAAGTGCCATCCCATAATAAGATGCATAGGCACAGATCGATTTATATAATCTGTTGGGTTCTGCAGTAATTTATCTTCTAACATTTTAATTTTTCATTTGCATTAACTTCTAACACATTCTTCTTTCTTTTTTATTCAGTAAATATATGATTTACAGCAAGCCCCTTTGAGAGTTAAAATTGTTAATTAGTTAAAATAATTTATTTTTTATATCCATTTTGTTCTCTGATTCATATGCTACTCAGCTCGCATATTTAATGTGTAATTTCATAACGCAGAAAATGAAAATATGGAAACGGATTACCAAGCAAAATGGTTAAAATTCATATCTTGACAAAAGTTTCCGTCTGTTGCTGTGGACAGGATCCCTCTTTTGCACGTGAACTCCCTTAGATTAAATTTTTTCTGGGGTATTTTTATACATTATTCTTTCGTAAGTAAACATGTTTTAAAGATAAAATTAAAAAAAAAAAATTGATTATAATTTTGTTTAAATTGATTACACACTTCAGAGGAATATAATTCTCATTCAGAGCACGTCTTTATTACCTTTGAGAGGTAAAAGTAACGAATATATGCGCGGCTACAATATTTACTTATTTAAATTACATTGTTCAGTATAACACTGTTATTCCTAGTAGAATTAAAACAATCAGACCGCAAACATGAGGAGATAAATTCATTTCTAAAGTGAGTTATTAAGCAGAAAAGGTTTTGTCTATTATTTTAAGAATTTGAAATGGAATAGGAAAAATGAAAGTAGATAATTAATGAGGCTTATTCATGTTTCAAATAATTATGATGCAGGAAAATATAAATTTAAACGAATAACGAATAATTAAAAAAATGTGCATAAGCAGCTGAGTTCCATAAAATAAAAACAAATGCCTTATAATTTTAATTCTGTAACATTATTGGTTGTCTTCAACAAATTTGAAGCAATAATATATAAGAATTGATGTACACTGCGGGAAAAAAAGAGAGAACAGTTCTATATCTGCCGTTCTACTGGGCCGATTGACGAAATTCAAATTGTGTTTTCAATGTCTCGAAAGCGTGACTTAGAATATGTATCATTAGCATAAAGTTATATTTTTCTTAAGTTGACGGATATATAATGCCAATGGCAATTACTCTGCGGCCAGATCTTTCGCCGTTAGAGCACGTAAGGGACATGGTTGGAAGGCAACTGCAGCCGTCACGGAAGATGGTGATTTAACTGCCCAGTTCCAGAGATTATGTCATGATCTTCCGAAGGTGATCCTAGGTGATCTACTTCACCAGATGCCACGTCATGTTTAGGCTTGTATTGCTTTCTGATGTGGCTGTATTACTTACTGACTTGTAACATTTTTCATACAATAACTTCTTAATAAAATAAGCTTTTTTTCTGAATTTGTAATCATTTGTTTATCTCCTCATACACTACATATGTATTAAGTTTCGTGATAGCAGTTCGTTTATTTCTGGATGTATTATTTTTTTGACAGAGTGACATTTCGGGAAAACTATACTTTTGTCTCGCATTCTGAAAATTTGTTTATACAGTTATTGCTATTATTTTCCACTAACTATTTAGTTATTTTATGTTTTGGATCTTTACTGCTACTTCTCGTTTTCATTTCCCTACCAGAATGTAAATGAGGTAGAAAGAAATAGTATTTAAAGTAAGATTTCGGGAATTTAATTCAGAGCGTGTTCTGCATTTCGAGGTCATGTTCAAGGTTTTGCTAGTTTAGATGAGATTGTTTAATTTTACACTTGAACTTACTTTACTCTAAAACGCCACAAATGTTTGGTTGAATTGTTAGTGCGATTCTGTATTTGAGGGCATTCTCCCGAATGGGCTATTAGTCTCAAAACGGGATTTGGCGGCGTATCACGTTAAACGCCCGAATCATTTTTCAAATTGTTGCAACAAAATGTTATCGCCCTGTACTACTTTTAAAGAAATTAAATAATGAAAACTATGCATGAATGCATGTTTTCCGCATTGTGAAAAAACGACGGTGCCGAAGGCCATCAAATTTTGAATAACGTAGTATTCCAACCGAATATGTGCACTTAGAATCCCGAATTGGAATTTTATATTTCATATGTAGTAAAACTTTAATGAATTTTTAACAAACTCAACGATGTGAAAGTGAGGACTGCCAACAATACACGGATTAAAACATCGCTGTCTCCAGCTCGTGAGACTGTATATAACAAATAAAGATTTTTTTTTTTAATATTTTGTGATTTTGCTATTCAGCTGAATTTCGTGTGGCGTAAATGGGCGAACATGATACTTAATTAATAAATTTAACACGCAAAACGTTGATAATAATAAAAAGACAAAACAACATTTTGCAAGTCATGTTATACATTGTACAAAAGTGATAACTATAAAGTTGATATGATAAACTGAGAAAAGATCTATCAGTATTTTTAAGCAGTGTAATTTAGAGAATAAGATCATTTGGTCACATAAATTAATCTGCATTCAAAACAAAAACAAAATGCTTAAAACGACAATATTATCTCGTACTTTGACTGGAGTCAATACGAAACTGAAAAGGAATGGCTGTACGCTGGATATATACTTTTACGTTTTATAGACTTTTTTTAATAAATAATTTAACAAATTCATATATTCCAAATTCCATGCGAATAAATTATGAACTGTTTTGGATTAAAACAATTCCTCTATATATTACCCCGTGCATTATAGTGCTTGTTCAACTGGTCGCTTTCATCATGGACATGAACCTTGGTTAAAAAACATAAACCATCATTTCTGATAAAAAAATAGTGTAGGGATAGAACATTTTGAGATTTCTGTGGCAGAAATTTATTATGCGTGACAGTAGAATTTAGATCTTCTGGAAAATGTTTCATTTTGTGATTAAAAGAATTTTATCAAATAAGAAGAATCCTTGGATATTTGTGTCCAAATAAAGGATTTGTTTTAACGACTCTCTATATTATTTGTGCGTATTGAAGTACTTTTTATTTTACAACTATCGACAATGTAATAAGAATTTTGAATATGATCTTACATTAAAAACAAATATAAAAAAACTTCGTATTTTCTGTTTTTATTTTACAAAACCTTCTGTGTCTCATTTTCCTCCTTCATGTTCTTTTTAATTTTTTTTTAAATGTCGATATTCTGAATTTTGTTACGGGTATTTCAGGAAGGAAATCTCGAATCTTCAAAACTTTCGGTAAATTAGATTCTGCTGGAAACCTCAGTGGTTGATCATATTGATGACAGGATCAACATATTCGTTTCTATTTGTACAGAGTGAAAAGAAAAAAAAAATTCTGGAAATTCATGCGATTTTATGATGATTTTGTTAAATTTTTAGGTAAGAAAAATGCAGAAAATCTTTAAGCACCAATGATGTTTTTCGTTACGTACTTCGTAACATGAGGTTCTAAGTATGAAATTAATAAACTTATTATTGTCTTGTGAAGAGAGCATTATGTAATTTCCGTTAAGAACGATAACGCTGTAGCCTCGAAATTAGTGATGTTAGTAATAAGGTAGTCAGAAGTCGTTCATTTAACTGAAAGTATAACAATAATTGGTTTGGCAGGGAACTTCAGAGATTTTTGCCTCTGCCAAGTCGACGTAATTATTTTATCAAAAAACAGACACAATCTACGGTATTAAATACAGTCACAACTACAGTTTTCTGGAGATATTTTTCAGTTTAATTTTAATTTTTAGATTCACTGAATTTCTGTCTGCGTCAAAGAAAATCGCATAGCTGAAAACAATGTAATTCTTTGTTGCATTTGTAATTAGGTTATTTTAAAGCATGGGATGTGAAAAATTGGCAATGTCATCACACGGACTCGAACCTGGACCTCTCGAATACGCGCCGCGTGTGCTACCGTTACACCAGGGAGCAAATACCTTATATAATTCTCCTTTTAAATGGCTACTTGTCTTAGAGGACCCAGTCGACAAATCCTGGTGGGATGCACCACCTTTTAGTTCGGGCGCCATTTCTAGAGACATTATGTTATTTGGAAACGTAAAATGCGAAAACTCTGCAGTGCCTTTGCCGATTTGCGGTGTCCGCCTGTAAAACTATCTTATTTACAATAATCGTATTGCTGCAAAGAAATTTGGATTCGTTAAGCTCTCAATTTCCCTATTCTTCAGTAAGACCTTCACACTCCCCTCAAATTTTCCCAGTGTGGGGGAATTTATGGTATTAACAACGTCTTCAGCAGAAAACCTACGATTATGCTTTATAATCATTATATTAGAGCAAAATTCACAGAAAATTATTTATTTATCAGTTACGAGAACAATCCTGGTATTTGTAAAATGAAAAGCTACCCGTTGTAACAATTCATACGAAAGTTCAAAAACTTAAAATGTAAAATATTGCCTTCCCCACCCCCCCACAAAAAAAACTGAAATTCATTCATATCTTTTTAGTCATTTTTGAATGGACATGCATGAAATTAAATTGAAATTTTTCACGTTCAATGGCGTGAATATAGCCATACGTATTCCCCCCTCCCAGAGTAAGAAACACGAAAAATCAATTATACCCTTGCGGTATTTCAAGTCACCGATTTTCCAATAGTAAGTTTATAAAGTATATCACACTCCTTTATGGTGTAACTGAAAGCACATTCGACGCGTAATCGGGAGTTCGACTCCCGGCGAAGTCCCTTCACATTTTTCACGTCTCCATCTTTACAAATCCTATTGACGCTACAGAAGCGTCCGAAGTAAAAGGTGGTGGACGATAATACGCCACCACCAGGATTTGGCGATTGGGTCTTCTCATCCTCACTCGCCCTTTGAAAGGGGGAGTATGTAAGATAATTTCTCCTTCTTTTCCGCACGCTTTTGTGATACACTCCGAGACACACTCGACGCGTATTCGAGAGGTCCGGAGTTCGAATGCCGGGGAGAGCATTTCATAATTTTGATGTCCCAGTATCAAAAGAAACCTAATGTCCCTACAAGATGCAGGTACTCTTAATTAAGCCATGGAAGCACGCATAGGAGAATTCGACAATTCCTTGTTAATATGCAATATTTAGAGAAATTTACCTTTTAACGAAAATCTAAATGCATTCGCCACAAGACGTTTTCTATCAGATAGAAGCTAGACAATCTTTCAAAAAACTCAGGTTCTGCTAACTTTTGAATGATTTCAGTCGCTGATAATAGATTTTGCATTTTTCTTATGTGTTTAGAAATTAGAATTTATGAATTTAAGAAATTATTTTTACTATCTGCTTAATAAATGTCAATTTCTCGTGTTAAAACAAATTCACGTAATTCTGACCCTCGGCTTTATACGAGTATTTAGTAATCTTTTCATTTATTCGTAATGCTTGTAATCGCCTGTAGTTTTAAAATGCTTTAAGTTTACATCCTTACTCGGCCAGGATATTCAGGTGAAGAAGAAAAGCCATTAATATGCAAGGTATTAAATTAAATGAATTGGATACTTTAATTTTCCGCGGCAAAAGTCGAACATTTAGGAAAAAGAAAGAGTTATTTAAAACGACCGATTTACTTGATTGCGTTGTTGCTTTGAATTAAATGCTTTCGAGCATAACGTAACACAAATCATTGAATCTACAGTTTTGCAGACTTAGAGTTTAAATTTTCGTTTTCATATTTCATGGATCTCAATTCTTCTTTTTTTAACTCCCTCTTACTTGATTTCAAAAGTTCATATAGCTATAAAGCATGTTCCAGCTGAATAACGGGACTATCAAACTCCCACTTCTCTAGCTTGCTTCAGCTACTTCAACTGCCGTCGTCAACAAAACAAATGTTCGTAAAATTTTGTTCTCTCTCCTGGCACTATTCTTAGTTCGTTATATAGAAAAACAGATATAAAAGGATCTTTTAAAGAGGTCGTAATGCTGTGGGTTATTAACGAGCAAGTGCGGGTGATCGTGACATGTTTCAATGAAGTTACTTCGCCCTGAATCTCACGATTAATGACACCTGAGATCAGGAAGATTTAGCTTTGGTATTCTTAAAGTTCTGGTAACGGAGTCTGGGGTGACGGGTTGCTTCAAGTAGAAACACAGCGCATTCACCCTTTTGTGGATTAATTTAGATAAAATGCGTATCATAAGTATTATTTAAGTGGTGTAACTTAAATGGAATTTAAAATGATAAAGTCTTTCTAAAAGCTATATATTTCACTTACTGATGGATGTTGCAAGGCACACTGAAAATGAAATGACATCTTTTCATATCATTTATTTTTTCAATGAATGTTTACTTTCTTATGTTTAAATTTTTTTCTACACTGTTTAAAAAAATGACGTCTTACAATTAATTTAAATTAATCAAATTAAATAATTCATTAACTAGTTAAATTAAATAATTATCCCAAATGGCGTTAGCCCGGAGTTATTAATTTCGTTTTGGCATTTTGCGTTGGTTCACTATAAATGTCTGTTCGCAAACCAAATTGTTGCCACAAAATATTAAAGCCCTGTACTACGAGGGCATTTCGAAAAGTAAAGATACACCGTACGCCAGAGGAAAAAAAAAAGATTTGGTGAGCAAGTTGGCAACACAGGTGTTAACCTTGAACTGTTAGTTTTCTCCTCGCGATCGTTCGGCATTTCAACGTTGATTTAGGTTGGAGTAGGTCGTGTTTAAAATGGCTGCGCCGATTCAGAATCCCGCCAAATGTGAAGTTCGCTCCGTCATACGTTTTCTTCATGCAAAAGGTCAGCGACCAGCGGATATTCACAAAGAAATTGTTTCTGTTTATGGGAACATTATGAATCGACAAAATGTAGCGAAATGGTGTCGTCATTTCTCTGAAGGTAGGACCGATGTTTATGACGAACAAAGAACAGGTCGGCCATCTGTGATCTCTGATGCCCTTCTTAAGAAAGAATACAAATAAGGGTACTTTCGTACTATCGTAACCATCTTAGTAGAAGTAGCCAAATTTTAAGAAAGTTCCAAACTCTGACAGCCACGCTCATAATAATCATTTCAGTCAAGCAACGTAGCTATTTTCGTATGCATTCTACATTGTTGTCTTCAAAGTCGCAACGTCTTTATTATACACATATCGATATATACTTTGCCTTAAATTTAGTTTTAAAATATGTGCTTGTAGAATTCGCCAGCAATGAAAGAAACTATGGTAATACAGTAATAAAGAGTTTTGCTGAAAATCTTCTAAAGGGAACAACGAGAAAATGCGTTTCCTATGCAGCCGTTGTTGCCGAAGATTCTTCGAAGCCGAGTCTCCGCAATTCTCTGATTCTTTTAAGTGAAAACAGATTGATGTGTACTTCGGGAAAAGATAGGGCAAAAAAAATACAGAAAGATTCGAAAAAGAGTGAAATGTTTTACTCATTTAATGTATGACATCATTCTTTTTTAATAATTCAAATTTGTATTTTAAATTGCTAAAGTGTGTTTTCTTTTCCTATGTTAATATTGTTTACTGAGTATAAATATCGATAGTTTGGGAATCTTTCTGAAAAAGAACGCGCGAAAACCACCAATTTGCGCATGCTAAGTAACTTTTATATTTTCAACCTTAAAAATCACCAAATTGCATCAAGATGGCTGCAATATTACATAAATATCCAAATAAGGAGCAATAAAACATAGCTAATAATTTGGTTACAAGTCCTTCGGTTATTGGACTGTATGCTATATTTTATAATAAATTTTTATATCTGGTTTCCAAATATTTCATTAGAAATTCTTTTTATGCAATGAGACTCCAGTTAACTTTCTCTACTGTTTTATCTTTAATGCATTCTATATCAGAGCCCCAAAAATATTTTAATTATGTTATGTCATGTTATGCGTTTTTATTATGAGTACGTGTTTCATACGGCTTTTAAGTTCTCTGGGGAAGAAATTACTTTAGGAGTCCAATAAAGATTTGAATTCATGAAATCATTAGCATAAAGTTATATTTTTCTTAAGTTGACGGATATATAATGCCAATGGCAATTACT
>KK115734.1:0-48020 GCA_000611955.2 Stegodyphus mimosarum
TTCTGTTTAAATTATAATTTTTATCTTAAAATTACTATTTTAAGTAATTACTGTTTACTATAACAAATTCAAATAAGATTGAGGAACTAAAATTTTGAGAGCTAATTCTTTAAAAACTGTTCGTGCGATTTTTACAAAACGTGGCAGTTTGGCATAATTCGAGTCGTAAAATCGAAATATGGAAAAAATTGTCATGTCATTTCAGAAAAAGCCCGATTTTGTGTCAAAAGACCCATATTAGAAAATTGCTGTATATAAATCTAATACATATCCTGAGTCGCGCTTTCGAGGCATGAGAAACGCACGTTGAATTTCGTCAATCGGCCCAAGTATAGATATAGATTTTTTTTTTCGCTTGGTGTACATAAATGTTGATACGTAATTGTTGATTTACAGAAGAAGGTATGTAAAGAAGTGTAACTCACTGATTTTTTATCTTTTTCATTATTTTTAAAAAACAGGTTCATTTTAAAAGCTTAGTGGTTACCGTATTTCCTCCTGTATTTTCCCCCTACTTTTACCTAATTTTATCTCCCGAAAGTCTAGACGGAAAAATGATGCGAGTTATTTAATTTCCGAAGAATACCGTTACAGTAAGAACGTGACAAATGAAAAGTAGTCACGGATAAATTATTCCTGACAATCCCAATATTATTTCCTTAAATTAGACTTGCATTCCCATAATACTATTATTAGTAATTTCCAATAATATAATAATAATCCTTATTAAAATATGATCCAAAACTTTTAAATTTTAGTATTTAAGACTTTTAATATAAATGAGAGCAATGTATTAAATTTGGGCTAAGATTGATTAACCGGAAGGCATACTTTACTTGAAGCATTCAACATCTTTTGGTGAAGAAATATATTATGAAATAATTTTAATTCCCATAACTAATGAACACTCTTTGCTCATATTTAAATATCGTTGTGATAAACGTACACCTCAAAAGGTAATTAAATTTGTTGATACTATAGAAGTAACACAGAAGAAAATTAAAATATGGTTTACGTTTCAAGCTGTTTATTTTAAATTTATCATAAAGATTTTGTTTTCTTTAATAAATAAATATGTATTACAGAGCATTTCTATTTATTGGAACTACAAACAATGAATAGAACTTATTAAAGATCGTTGCTATTGCAAATATAGAACTGAAGGGAGGTCATGTACTAGCCACATCAGATTTTTACTTCTCTGTACGAAGTAAAAAGAGTATTATAAATGTAAAACATTCGAGTATCATAGTTAGAGCAAATATCCATTTTGACCGCTCTCAAACCCATTTAAATGATTTTTTTGTCTGATATCTGCACGTAAAGACAGAATAAAGGATCCTCTTTTCCAAAACGGATTGTAAAAGGAATAGAAGAGATTTGTTTTCGGTACGTATGTACGTATCTTGCATAATTCAAAAACGAGCAGCCGTAATATTTTAAAATTTCGCATATGGGACAGCTATAACATTTGTGCATCTTCCTTCTTCGTTGCAATCGGCCACACCAAATGCATATATACACTTTTAGTTTAAAAAAAAAAACTCACCAAGAAGGAATTATCCGAATGGGACGAAAATCGGTAGAAGTGATGTACATGTACAGAAAAACAAATGATTACTGTTTGAGAAAAATTGGATGATTTATTGAAGTGATAGAGCTTCACCAAGTGAAAACGTCAGTAACGCGTTTTTCCACATCTGGCCCTTATGCAAGCAGTTATTCGGTTTGGCATCCATTGATAGAGGTTGCGGATATCCTCCTGAGGGATATCGTGGCAAATTCTGTCCAACTGGCGCTTTAGATCGTCAACATCCCGAGCTGGTTGGAGGGCCCTGCCCATAATGCTCCAAACGTGCTCAATAGGAGATAGATACGGCGACCTTGCTGGCCAAGGTAATGATCGGCAAGCACTAAGGCAAGCTGTAGAAATATGTGCAGTGTGGGGGCGGGCATTATCTTGCTGACATGTAAGCTCAGGGTGGCGTGACATGAAGGGGAACACAACGGGCCTTAGAACTTCGTCGACATACCGCTCCTGTTAGGTTGCAACGGATGACAACCAAAGGGATCCTACTATGAAATGAAATGGCACCCCAGACCATCACACCTGGTTGTCGGCTTGTCTGCCGGAAGACAATCAGGTTGGTATCACACCGCTCTCCGGGAAGTCTCCAGACTCGCTTTCGCTGGTCGTCAGAACTCAGTTCAAAGCGGCACTCATCACTGAAGACTATTCTACTCCAGTCAGTGATATTCCAGTGCGAATGAGCCCAACTCCACTCCAAACGGGCTTGACGTTGTTCAGCGGTAGTCGTCACTTGGGGCGTTGTGACCTCATCCCCCTTTCTGTGAGCCATCTATGAATGGTCGTTGAGGTCACTGAAGCACTAGTTGCACGTACAATCGATGATAATAATGCATTTGGAGCTGTGAGTGCGCTTTGACGATTGCTCGGTCTTCACGTTCTGTCGTTTCTCTAGGCCTACCGTTTCCTTCTCGACGCTGTGTGCGACCATGGTTCAACCATTCCTGCCAACATCGTCTAATAGTGGCATCGCTCCTGCTCAAATATCGAGCTATTCGCCGTTAAGACCAGCCGACATCTTTGAGCCCAACTACACGACCTCTCTCAAATTCTGACATCTGCGCATATCGTTCGAGCACCTGTATGCGAGGCATAGTTATTGTCTACTAGAGTACACGGAATGAAATTCGTGAAGAATTTATGATCTGGAATCGTAATTTCTCCTCTTAAACATCCTGCCAGTTGCGCAGATCACATGCGCTGTAGCGACAACTGTTCATTGATTGGCAACCAAAATGTAAAATTTTGCATTTTCCCTCGAAACCTGTGTGCATAGCAATTTGTGTCCAATTTGCTTTATATCTTCACGATGCGTCGTTTTCTTTGTCTAAGAGTGTATATTCCCTCTCTTTTACTCTGTTACTCGGCTCTTTGAGCTCAGTTTCTTTATTCTTATATGTTTGCAAATTGTGCCTTTTTTTGTTTTAAAATTGGTTGAATTATGTTGTTCTTATCTTCCGATTAAGGTTTTTAGGTCTTTAGTTAACCTGCATGCAATAATTGTAGAATTATCAACAATTTAAAAGTTGTTTAAGTGCGGCTAAGCCTAATTTTTGTTTAACATACCAGCCGTATTTGTTTAGATTTGAAACTTAGAAGAATAGTGGATTTGTTGCCAATCTAGAGAAACTGAGCTTCGCAACAACAAAGATAACGCCTTCTTTTACTATTGGGAATTAAATCATACTTAATCCGTTCTGGAATTTATTCGAGGAAATAAGCGTTTAAAATTTACTTCGTAATTTTTAATATAGATATTTTGAGTTTTTATGTATTTTTTCCTTGTCACGAAGTGAGAACTGAATTAATTGAATAAGAACTACTGAATCGTCTGTGAAAAGAAAAACTATTTCTTTCTTTTTTTGTTTTTGTTTGTTTGTTTAATTTCTTTATACATCGTTTTAGATTTATCATAATATTTGAATAGAAGATGTGGCAACGATAAGATAATTCTTTAGATGATAAGCATACTTTTTGTGCATTCTGAATTATAAAATGAATTAGATGTAACGCTGTTAAGTGAACTTAGCACCAGATTGTCGCTATGGTAAACAAATATAGTGAACTTCAAAGAGTGCATTTATTCTATTGTGGTTTATCCGATATCGACGAAGTAATAGATTTAATTCAATCCAACAAGTTTAAATGAAATGAAAAATGCGTGTAATTTAATATTCCGTACAAGGAAGTCATGTGGTGTGCACGTGAGATTTTTTATTTAGAGAAGGCAGATTTTTTCCTTGAAATTAAATTAAAATCCATTCATGAAAATTAAAGTATTAAATATACCATTCTTTAGGAGAAAATAATAAATAAAAAATATATCGATGAGTGCAGAAAAAAATGTGTTCAATTTAATAGGCCGTATAAGGGAGTCATTTGGTGTCCACATCAGATATTTTCGAAAGGGAATTGTAAAATGGATTCAGAACGGATTTAAAATGCATTTTTTCGTAAAGTCTGTACGTACGTACGTTTGTATGTGTGTATAAATTTATTTATCTCGCATAACTCAAAAACGATTAGTCGTAGAACGTTGAAATTTTGTATGTGGGACTGCTGTAACATGTATGGTTGATCACCTCTCTTTTTTTATTGCAATCGGGAGCACCAAACATATATATGTATTACTTTTGATTCTGGTACTTTTGCGATTAAACATTTTTATGTTTTTAAAGCAAAGGAGGCTTAGAAAATACAAACTTTAAAATACCAATTAAAATCCTGACTAAAATGGTTTTATTTCTTAGTTTTAAATTGAATTTATGTTCCTTGGAGATGGTATATGGGAAGTTTGCATATCATAAAGTACTATGAATTACTGGTTTTTATATGTATATATATTAATATGTATTAAGTTAAAATTAAAACTAAACAGGCAAAAGAAAAACAAATAAGAAAATAATGTATCATAAATAGAGAAAATTAAACAGTATTTCAAATAAAATTCTTTTAAAAATTAAAACTAAAAGTCGATGCGAAATATGATTTGTTAAATGATCTGAATTAAACACTGCGGTATAAATTGCAAAAGTGGGGAAAGCTATATTAATTATTTGCAGACCCTTACGTTTATGTTATTAAGGATTTAACATTTTCTACGCATTGTACTGGAGTCATATACATAACCACCCATTTACTCGGCTTAAAAGTCATTACCTGGCCTTTATTTTAGCAATTGTTGGTCGTAGTCATATACTTCAAATTACAAAATTGGCTCAAATGACGAAAATATCCATGTTTTGGGGATGTCAAATTAAACAAAAAATTAGTTTAGGACAAATAACGAAATCTGATTTTAAATGCATTCTTCCGGTTCCTGTAACTTTTATTTGGGAAAGTTTTAGTATTCATTATGAAGAATTTTGACTCCGAACGACAAAAATTGATCGAGATCTTTAATTTCAAAACTTGCAATTTCTGATGTCATTTTTCTTTTTCCTTCAGATCGGTTATTTACGTTAGAATAATTCAAGGAAGTAAGTTTAAATGAATTGCAATAGAAAATATGTATAATATGTTAATAGGCTGGACAAGTATGTTGTGTGGTGTCCAAATGAGTTTTTTAATCTTAATTATTGGAAATTAATTTAAAGTGTGCTTGTATTTAAATTTTAATTGAAAACCGGTGGACGAAGATAAATATATGGCAGGAACTTGAGTGATTGCTCAACATTACGAAAAGTCTCTTCTCGTGGCAGAATAAACTTCATAGTAGACGCAATGAAGCTTTCGAAAGCAGAAAGGCTTTACTATGAATGATGAACCGCAGATTAATCCAGTTATGTCACCGCTATTGACTAATGATGAAAAGGAAAGGATTACGGTTCTCCAAGTAATGTGCAGGGGCTATTTAAACCATTAATTAACTGTAACTGTATCAAACCAGTCACTTATAAAACATATAAAAGTAGACTGAATACGAAAAACACGTTTCCTTAATAATAGGCATCTTAATAATAGCTGTAATGTAATTGATTTACCAAATAAATAAATACACGTATCTTGTTTGTTTTTTAATCGCATTGATTTAATAATGGACCAAAATTTGTAATGAAAATTAAAGGGAAGGAAAACAGCCGCTATAAATTTCTTGCAAAGCAAACCTTTATGGGTAACTTTGTGGCACTATTAATTTAAAAATGCAACATACAGGATACCCTAAAAGAAAGTACATACTTTTGTGAAGTCGGAAATATTTAAACGAACTCATGTGTATTAAGTATGCTTTTTAAACAGCTGTTGCATTTAATCTAGTCAATTGTAGCTATTCTTCAAGATGGTTATTGATTATTGTTGCGTGTTAATTACTGTACGGGGTATTCCAAAAGCAAGCACCTTTTTTGTGAAACTGGATACTTTTTAAGAACTCATATCTACTAATATTTATTATGTTTAAAATGTGATAAAAGTGTACAAATTTTATTTTTATATGTACGGAATGCCCCAAAATGTTTATATTTTATTACAGCAGAACATACTACCTGTTTTGATATATTAAAAGCAATCTATTTTATGTTCATTTTTGCCATTTAATTATGATTAAAACATATATATGTATATATATATATATAAAATCACGAAAAAATAAACAAATAAAAACAATCTGAAAGGTTTCTGATTTAAATGGTCGCCCAAAAGTGTTTGCTAAGGTTTTTACGCTCTCGCTGAGCTCGCAATCTACTAATCTGCTATTACACTTAACGCCTACTAACCCGTTTTTTGTCTATGTGTTTTTAGCTAAATTATTAAGCATCATCTTCTTCGCACTTATGCCACATACAAATCAATAGCAAAATTACAAACATTTTAATAGCAGTATACATTCCCGATGCAGTGTTAAGTGTTGGCACATATTTTTCTGTTTTTTTCTTTTCAGTCTTTTCTCAGTTTATCATATAAATGTTCATTTGACTTATTAAGATGGTTTTACAAGCCTTTTCTATTATTGTTATTAACGTTTTATGTGCTTGCTTTATTTATTAAATATCAAGTTGTTGGCGCTTACGCGACATTAACTTATTAGGTCTAACTAACCATCTTACTACTTTAAAAGATTAAAAATACCTTTGCTGTGGCAAAACTGTTTTTTATCCTTTTATTATTAACGTTTTGTGCGTTAATTTAATTTATTAAATATCACGATTTTCGCACTTACACTACATAAAATTCAGTTCAACAGCAATATCAGAAAATATTTAATAATCAGCATATCTTTAGAATTTCCGTTAGACAGTCTTGCGCATTGCAGATAAAAAATGTTTTATTCCGCGCAGTGTTGCTACTGCTCGCTTTGAAATTGTTAAGATTACTAATCCAAAAATTCGTTAAAGTTTGGCAAAGTATGAAATAGACAATAAAACAAATTCGAAATTCAAAATTTGTGCTTCCAGGTGCCTTTGTTAAGGCGAAGGGTTACGTTAATCAAAATTTGATGTCTCTAGGTACCGTTGCTTTTTCGCAGTGAAAGGAACATATATACATTCATTCAGATTCTTCATTATTTAATTTCTTTAAATATAATGCAGAGAGATAATATTTAATGACAACAATCTGAAAAGTGATGCAATAAATAAATAAAAACAAAAAAGTTTTTTTTTAAACTTTTGGAACGCCGAATTTCGGAGCATATAAAAAAAAAAGACAAGAAAAGAGAAAAATTAGCACATTTTAAACGTAATAAATATCCACAGAATTGAATTTGTTTAAAAAGTGTTCAGTTACGCAAAATAGGTACTTACTTTTGGGACATCCTTTATACTGTATTTGTTAAGTTAATAAAGTCCTAAATTTGATGCTTTGCAGTTCAAGAAATTCATAGTGATCTCTTTTTCGTCCTTTTGCTTTTCATAAATATTTAGGTACTTTTCATTTAACGGGGTACCAAACGTTAATTCTGGCGCAAAATGTAATTGCAAGTAGAAAAATACCCAACGACACATACAGCTTCTTCAAATTATTTTACTAAATTTTAAAAAATAAAAAAATAAAGAAGAATGCCGAAATTCACAAAAGAATGCATGTAACGTTTTCAGTCATTAGTTGTGCATTGATTGTGCGTATTTGATATTAACTACCCTTTACAAAGTAATAGTATTTGCGATGCTCAAACTTAGCGTTCGGAAGATTCAAAGAAGGTGTAAAGAGAAGGCAGTCATTTCAATTCGAGTAGCTTGTGTTCGAAAAATAACGAATCAACGTACCAAATCAATTCCTTTGAAAAGATTTTAAGATACATCCAACTGAAATGAGTTCCTGATAAGCACTTTAAAATGCCAAACGGGAATGTTTGATTTCATAATAAAGAAACTGTAAGTATTGGAAAGTCTAATTTTAACGAAAGGCTCTTTAAAAGTAGATGTTTACAGAGTTATCAAAGATTTCAAGATCTTTGAAAAAGAACTTTAAATGGACGTTTACAAACTTTAAGCACAATTAGTTTATTATTAGCACCAGAAGTGCTATTAGTGTGAGCGTCACTTTTTTTGCCCTTATCACTCACTCTTCAAATAAAAAGCGTCTACCGTCAGACGTTATCGCCATTTATTCTTTTTAAAAGAATAGTGTACCGAATATGCAAAGATGCATAGCGACACCTAGCAATCTATCCGAAATTCTAAAAGTAGGCTGTTTTTAAAAATGTTGTGATTTTGTTGTTTAATTTTATGTGGCGAAAATGCGAAGAAAGTGATGTTTAATAAATAAAGTTAAAAGCGTAAAAAAGGAATCATAAAAGGAGGAAAAAAACTGTAACTCATCAAAGAAAATTGAATGCTGAAACAATTTTCTACGAAAACTGAACATTGATATGATGAACAGGAAAACAAAAATAACCCAGGCAGCATACATTCGTATATTGCACGAGAAAAATACGTACAATTACGAATGGCCCTTCGTATAAAAAGCATTACGTTAAACGTCAAAATATCATGAAAAGTGTCCAAGAAAAAATAGTAGATATTTACGCGAAAAATTGAGGTTCATTCGTAACTTTTACGTACAATGTACGTAAATTTAAGGGATTTACGTAAATCTTCCCATTTTTTACTTCGTATATTTTTAGTGATAATTTACGTAAATTCGAGCAATTGTTTTACTTTTCACAAACGTATACTTTACGCAGAAATTTACGTACATTTTTCCTATTTTTTTTACTATGCATACTGGAAATCATTTTTGTAAAAACTCATTTTGCATGAATGACCATTAGCAGGTTAATGCCATATTTCTATAATTATATGCAGATAATATACACACATTACGAATAAAAAAACGCCATTTGAAACACATTTGATTTTCATAGATCGGTGCATTTAGTTATATAGTGATAAATTAGAATATATGTACCTGACATAGTTCATTTTTAAAACACGCCATCCACATATTTTTGCCCCTTGCATGTGCTGAAATTTTCCACAATTTGTTAAATATGATAAGCTAAAATAAGAAATCGAAAAGTTGATCAAGAAGCAAATCAGTTTTCTAAAAATATTTGAATTAATATTGTAGAATTTTATATTAAAAGAATTACTGAAATAAAAAATTAAAATAATTTTAAGGTCATTCAAAAATATAAATTTTTATTTAAAAAATTCATGAATGATCCAATAACTAAGCAAATTTCAAAAATAAATTATTTTTGTATGTTTTAACTTGAGAAAAAATAAATAAGAGACACCTATCTTTTTTCTTCAGATTACAACTTCTTACATTCCTTTACAGACATTCTACTTGTGTGTCAATATCTATGGAATTTCCTCTTTATTACTGACCATTTTATTTTTTTGTTAATGTTTCACAACTAATGGTGTTTCCAAGATAAAGTGAAACTCGCCAGGAATTTATTTTTTCCCATGTCATTTTGAAAGTATTTTTGTTGAGCTAATGCTTTAATATTATACATATTTTGGCCATTGAAAAATAATATAGACTAATTGATATAGTATATATGGCGGTCTCTAAAATTTTGGTTTGATATGTCTCATGTAAACTGAAATCCAGTTTTAATCAATAAATAATAACAAAGGATACATAAATTAGAAACAGTGACTGCTACTAATTCAACGTTAAGTAAAACGAATCTTAGACATTGTGATTTGTCATTCTTAACTTGGAACAGAGGAGTAATTTTCTTTTCATTTCATTACCAATAAGAGCAACAAAAATAAAAATCCTTAATCCTAAAATTTATTATGCCATTTACATTTCTGTTCAATTAAATTTCATTTGTTTGAGGTACCTTACCACAGACATTCTGATGAATGATGCATGGATAGGTTAATTTTTGAGCACTTAATGATATGTGTTATGATTTCAGTGTTATTTCCAACTTTTTTCCATTATTTCTAAAAAGAAAATACTAATACTATAAAAGAAAACATGTAAATAAAAAAATTACTTTTTCTTATGGAATTCAGAAGATGCTTACAAAAATCAAAATAAAGCCATAAAATTAAGGCACAGTATTTTAATTTTCTAGTTTTACATTAAATTTCAAAGTTTTACAAATCTTCACAAATACATAAAAGCAGTAGGAAACTGAACACATTTTTCCAAATTCAGCATCTGAAAAAGAAGTGAAGACACAGTTAATAAAATGAATATTATCAAAATATTAATGATTTGAAAAATGCTGTATATTTTTTTCCTATTTAATTTTTATATCAAATTAAATGTTAAATATTAAATTCAAATGCTGAAAGCAAAACTAACATAACCAAATTGTATACGAATAGTAAATGATGTAACAAGTTAATTTAACTTTTATGCTATAATAATATAAACTCTAGTATAATTTGTTCCTTTTGATAAAAATGTAAACAATTACTTAATAACAAAAAGTTCCTTTCTGTGTGTCAAATAGAGAAGAGATGAAACATTCACATCTATTTAATGTTATGAATTATATTATAAATGAAACTAATGAATAGTATGGCCCAAAATATCTTACACATTATGTCTATTTTAAGATTAATTTCTCCATTCCTTTATTCTGAGAATATTTTAGATGCTTATTTAAAGATTACTTAATACTGGACAGACACTGTATCCTTATAGCTGAGAAGGAACAGCTTTATAATGGAGCCATCACCTTTACACAAGTTGTCCACTGTTTGAAATACAGAAAATTTCATAAAAGTGCCTTTTCAGAAAGGTTGTACTACCCTTATGAAGACCAAATTGTAACCTGTAAAAAGAAACCTTTATAAGTTTGCTACCTAGGTAGCAGCTGTTTGAATTAATTTGTTTTGCTATACAAATTAGCAAATGAAATGAAAAATTTATTTACATTACGGACATAAAGATAGACATCAGAAAGGTAACTTTTTGTATATATTAGAAACTAATCTGCCTAAACAATACAAAGACGTTTTTCATAATTGTAATTGTGACATTTTGAACGTGGGTTGACTCAAATAAAAGTACTTGCCATCATTATGAAGAATTTCTTCAAGAATAGTAAATGGTATTTAAATGACACCTACGCTTTTTGAAAGAACAGTTATCAAATCCTTAATCACATATAATAATCTCTGAGGTATATATTTTTATATGACTGAAATTACACTTAATCTGTAATATTTTCACAAGATAGACTTACTTTATAGCACAGAAAGATATATTAAATCTGTTTCTTAAACTGTAGGTCTGCAGCAGGGGGTCGCCAAAAATTTTAGCAGTTTTAATATTTCTTTAACTTATTATAATAATTTTACAACTACCAAATATTTTTACACAGTGTATCTGAAAATAGATAAAGATAAGACAATACAGACAAATAAAAAAAAGAAAACGTTTCAACACATTCTTTTTATAATGCAAACGTTCATTTTACTTGCTTTACACGTGATGTTGTCATTTTGCCTGTTACTTATATAAAATTTTCACATTGTTCTATGTCTTAAAATTAGAAATTAAAGTTATACAATAGTGTATTGCAGTACAAATGAAAAAAAATGATAGTTTCACTCACATGTGTGTCGGATTTCCGCAATGCTTATGGGGTCCCACAAAATTTTCGTAAATGTATTATGGGGTCCTGTGGTCGCGAAACAATTTCAGTTATAAAAAGGTGTCGCGACTAAAAAACATTTAAGAAGCCCTACATTAAATCAAGCTGAGTCTGTGGAGTAGAATTATGCAAGTTTTGGAAAAGTGAATGATTTTTGTTTGCTTTATTTGATATATTTAAATATTAATAAATTATTTTAAAATGCATTAATTAACCTATTGAACACAGCCAAAGAGAAGCATTTTGCTTAGCATCACGATTATTTTACAAAACGAGCATTTTGTTAACGTGCAGTTCTATATATTACAAAAAAATTATGAACAGGAAATATGTTGTTCAACTTAAATTTTAGACAAGTAAAAATTTTTAAAATAGGCTTAATGCATTAAAACAAAAAAGAGAATTCCTTATAAATATACATACTGCAGTTTAAAATTTTGTGTAAATATGTCATGCTTAGGTTTTAGAGGTATCAGCGTGAGAGTTACTTTAATTAAATGCAAGGAGAGGTGGGTACTAAATTAGCAGCATGACCAGTAGCAGATTTTGCTTTGAAAAGATCTCGAATGAAATTTGATAGCAGAATGTAAAGTCTTTATTTACTAATATAATTTAAGGACAAAGAACTTAATATAAATCAATGCTTCTTTACTAATGCTATGGTTAAAAGCATAGAAACTACACTTCATTTTCAGTTTCAAGTTATATTCGCTTAAGGGGGGAATTCATTCTTTTTTTGTCAAGAACATTATCGTGAAATTATAATACAATTTTACACATAACACATGCCAGAACTGTTTGCTTAAACACGTAATTTATGAGGTTAAACAGAGTGCAGATTCAAGCAGCCTAATACTATTTGTGCTAATCAAATTGATGATTAGTAAATGATGATAACTAAAACATTCTGGTCCTTTAATTTAAAATAAAAGTTAAAAATAATCTAAATTACTACATTGGTGATATCTTATGGTTAGCATTATCTGTTGCTTTCTTTACATAAGTACTAAAAACATATTTAATACAGGAAGTTTTTTGCATTAAATTATTAGTCACTAGGCTATTTAATTATTAGTCCATTAGGCTATTTTCTGATCAATTGCAGTATATTTTAAGATAAATATTAAAATGTTTGAGTAAAAAACAATATAACTATAAGAAAGTGAGAAACATGCAAAACAGGAAGTTTTCAATTTATTGATGATATTTTATGTCATTAACAGTACCAAATGCTGAAAATGAATGATTCGGCATGTTCCCAAAGAACAAGATGCTTTAGGAAAATCACATTTCCTAGAGTGAACCTATTCGTAAAAATTTACATAGGTGAAGAAAGTATGAATATTAAACACTGATAATATAAAATTTTCACTTGGTTTCTTCAAATAATATTGTAATGTCAGATCTGATAGAGCAACCAACACGTATTCTTCGTAGCAACGTCGATATCGCCATCATTGCTGACTTGACAAATATTCCGCCACACCGCCGGAAGTAGAATTTCCTGCGTTGCCATTGGTCGGTGAACAAGAATTACAGCGTTTTTTTTTTTTGGTTTATAATTAAACATATTAAGAAACCCTCTAAATTAGCATATGAAATAAATTTATTTTTGCATTGCATAAATTTCTATTTTCAGCAGCTCTGTAGTAAAGTAATAATTCAATTTTCCTACGAAAATTAGAAATGTCTGTCTATGCGCATGCTCAGTGTTTAATAGTAAAAGGGGTAATTCTAATAAATTAGCATAAAATTAACCACTTAAATTTTGTGTTCATTTAACCGGAACGTTGTATTTATTCTGAAGATCTCCATATTAAGAATGTCCTGTTTCAGGGAAAATATAAAATATAATTATTTATTTATTTACATTATTTATTTATTTTTCTCCTATAAAAACTAATAAAATCGCTATTTCATTTTCCCGTATATTAAACAAAATTAAAAAAAATTAGCCTCATGTGATTTTTATAATAATGACTAAAGGAAGTGAAATTTATGTAAAGTATAAGAAATAGGATAAGGATTCAGCTTTCAATTTCGTAGAGTTATTATTATTATTAAATAATAATATTAGTATATAGTATTAAAACTCATTAAAAAAACTCTATTTTTGCACATACTTCCCCTTTTTCTTGTTCCAAGGGGTGAAAAAACTGTCAAATGAGAAATAAAACGACAGATACTCTGAATAATAGATTTTTTAAAAAGGTTTTTAGAATTCGTATAATATTCGTAAAAGTAGAAAAGTACTATGTTGTGGACAGTTTTTAATCAGTATATTTCGGTTCGTATAATTTTCGTAAAAATAGCGTGCGTAAAATAGGGCAAAGCGTCGATAGTATCTTCAGTGTTTTTCATTCTTAAAACGCTCGTAAAAATAACGTGCAAAAAAGTACCACACCCTTTTTTCACCAAACTTATACGTATATTTTTGGGGCATGCTGCCTAGGAAAAACCTAAAATATTTTGATGGTAACATTTTAGCACTCTGTAGGGGAATTTTAAAAACATGTTTTAAAATTTTGGGATTTTGCTGTTTAATTTTATGTGGGGTAAAATGCAAGGAAAGTGATGTTTAAGAAATTAAGTTAAAAACACAGAAAGTGAATAATAAAAGGAGAAAAAAATATAACTCATTTTTCAAACAAAACTGAACACTGATATGCTGAAACTGAAAACATTTGTGGCCAGACTTAACATACAATCAAGAATTCTAAAGATAGGTTGTTTTTAAATATTTTGTGAATTTACCGTTGAATTTTATACGACGCAATTTCGAAGAAAGTGATGTTTTATTAGTAAAGACAAAAAGTTAATAATAAAAACACAAAAAAAGTTGCGTAAGTCAATTTACTACGAAAACTGAACGCTGATATAATGAACTGAGAAGATACTGAAAATATGGTAAATGCAATATTTAACACCGCATCGGGAATTATAACCATATTGTTACGAAATGCCCAGCTGCAGTAGGACAACTTTCAGGCCACGGAGTATAATGATACTCCGTGATCATTATACTCCGTGTTTCAGGCAAAGCGGGTTTAAGGTTGGTAGAAAGTGGCAAGGAGAGGCAGGATTGCCAAATTTGGCACGAAATAGCCATTTGGTGATTAAATTGGCGATATGCCATAGACGGAGCGAGAACATTCTGGAATGAATTCTTACCTGTTTGCCCCAGAATATTCTCGGAGGCAAGTCAAAAGCTCTATAATCCCTGCTTGTACACGGAGTAGAGGGCATCGCGAGACTGCATCGTCGAGTATATCGTGAGCTTATCGCGAGTATATCTTATAGAGTGTCAAGAGTCCGTTGAGTTCAATAGCAGCTCCGAGAGCGATCGACTGAGTTGGGAGCTGCACTTTACTGCTTTGCCGTGAAGCTGTCTTCACCATTATAGTCTGATAGCTCGAAGGCTGTGCTGCTGATTGTTTCAGCGTGTTTGTCGTAGTTTTTCGACGACTATAACGCGTCTTTGTAACTGTCTTCTGTAATACTGATGAATAAATCGTGTTTTGATTCTTCGTCAAGTGTTGTCGTCAATCACTCCAAATCCATGAACCCGTAGAACGTAGCAATATCTTTTTTTTTTAGATATTTTGCAATTTGCTGTTGAATTTTATGTATCATAAATGTGAAGAAAGTGATGCTTAATAAATAAAGTCAAAAAGGAAGCGTTAACGATAAAAAGACAAAAAATCTTTACTAAGAAAACTGAAAACCGATATGATGAAGTGAAAAAAGGCTAAAAAATAAATGGCAACATTTGGCATCGTATTGGGAATTCAGAAAGTATGTTATTTAAAAAAAAATTACTATTGAATTTTATGTGGCTTAAGTACGATTATAAAGACAAAAATGTTTGTGTACGTCATTTGTTTACGAAAACTGATCATTCATATGATAAATATGGAAAAGGTTAAAAAAATAGAAAAGCGTTTGGTAACACTGTCGGGAATTATAATGATATGTTGTTTTCGAAAATTTTAGCATAAGGTTTTTTTTTTCTTAAATAACGTGAAAGTAAATTTATTATAATATTTCATAAGCTGTCAAATTATTCTCTTCTTTTGTAGGCCTTTGTCAATGGGGAACAATGCTTTAAAAACATTTAAATCCACTTTAATTCACTTTTTAATCTGTCGTATTTTTATGTTACGTGAAAAACGGAAGAAAAAGATACATTTTGTAAGATTATGCTGTCATGTATTCCGTAACATAATACAAATATGTGACATCGCATTCATATAAATAAAATGGAAGTGATAACTCAAAAAGCAGATTTCGCAAGGATCACTTACAAACATCGTAAAAATCTATTGCAAATAAATTTCCCATGTGGTCTGAAGTGACATCCATTTTCCTCCAGTGAGCTTTCTTTCTTGAAAGTTAAATATTGAGAGATAAAATTTTTCAAAAGTGTCAAAGTAAAAGCATTAAAATGTCTAAACTCACTAGATACTTCGTCTGTAAGGAGTTGGTGACCATCATTCACGTCCGATATGTTGCTTTTTCCTTTTGTTTTGCTGACGCAACTTCCAAGGAAAAGGACTGTCGACTGGAATTGTATTTTGGCGCGATACGTAGATCATAAAGCGGGCAAAAATCATTTGCCTCACGGAAATTATTGAAAGTGGTAGATTCTGCCTGTAGGATATTATGACAAGATTGTGCTTAATTAGTTTAATGATTAAATGAAATATGAATTTTGAAGAATCTTAATACTCTTTCATATGAAGAAATAAAAATAATCTAAGGGATTTCATACAATCGTCAGATTTTTGTTCGCAGATTTTAATGAATTTTAAATAGCGGATTTTTAATTATTATTCCAAAATTTATTTATGTTTTACAAATTTAGAGTTTTTCAGGCTTATTTCTAATTACTAGTATCTGAAAGTAAAGTGATATATCATTACCGTTTGTAAGAATACTTTTATAATTTTAATTAAGCAGTTGTTATGATTTAAATCTTTACTGTCACTTCTTCATCCCGTTTTCCTGTCAAAATGCAAATTTAGTTCGAGACTATTTAAGTACAGGATTTTGTATTGCGAGACAGAGCTTGTTTCTGCTTTTCGAGGCATGGTTTTCTAGGTATCGCTAGAGCTGAAGAGATAGTAATTTTTTGGCTTGCGTTATTACTGCGGACATTTAAATTGTTACGCTGGTGAAAAGTTTCGAGCCAACTTTGCGTTCAATGAATTATGTAGTTCGTGACTATTTGGTTTAGTTTTAATTTGAATTTGACTGTAACTTTAAGTTATCTCGCTACAAATGGTGGTGGAACTTGTCAAGCGCGAGAAATGCGTTTTAATTCAAGATCTGATTTAATAAAAAGTTTTGTTTTGAAACCTTTTCAAGACTCTGCAGTTCTTTTCATCCAAAGCGATAATTCGCTTCAAGTCTGAAAGGTTTGATTCTAGTTTATATTAGCGAAACAAGTCAAGCCCTATATGGTATAAATTAAAGAATGAATAATATTTCTTGATACTTACATATTAACGCAACTAATTTGGCGTAATCTGGAGATCTTTTACAGAAGAAAAAGAATGATAGTTTTTAATGAAAAAATATTTGTTACATACACACATTGCGTTATTTTCAAGATTTTTGCCCTATAATTACGTATTTTGCCTGAAAAGTGATTAATAAATCTATTTACTAGCGAGTTTCCGTTCCTTTTATTTTGGTGAACATTTCGTGGCACTCGCTTCATAGATTCAAAGCATTCTCTATAGCTACTTTGAGGCGAAATAGTATATTCTTACAGAAATTTCATTAAAATTTTTTCATTTCATGCAAATCCCACAAACGGATATTTTAAATTGAGTTGCAGGCAAAAAATAAATATCATGATTTGTTTACAGAAACCGTTGGAACTTGAAATACAACAAAAAGAACGCATACAAAAGGGAGACTTTGATTTTTTAGACTAAAGAAGTATTACGCGCATGGTTGCCTCTAGAACAGTTATGCTCTTGATTTTCAGAAAGCAGCACGTTTTGAAAATTTAACGACTTTTAATAAGGTCGTTGGTTATATTAAGTAGCCATTTCTTCTTTCAGCATTATTATATTTGGCCATTCCTAACATTAAATACAATTTATGGAAATGTGTTTATATTATGCTTTAATATCTAGCAAAGAACAACCATTTTTGGCATCGACTTGGAGTGTTCTATCCAAGGAATTTCCCATAACCTTATTAGAATTTCGGAACGCATCTCTTGAACTGTTCGCCGAATACAGCGGAACCTCGGATCACAAACAAATCGATTTACAAAAACATTATCTGAACAATTTACGTCTGGAATGACGAATCGTAGTCCCGAGTTACCAATGATATAGTGTTATCTGAAAATTGTTGTTTGAAAATGTCATACGAAAATTATTGATTTTCAAAGACGTTTTCAGGGACTCAAGACACAGAATTAACACACGGAAAGTTTGAAAACATGATTTTAATGCTAAATTCTGATTAAGAAAGCGGTATTCGCCCTGTAAGATATTATGGCAAGGTTGTGGTTCAGGTACATTTTGAGGGCCCTGACACTGATGCCTTTTTTATTTATGATACTGTGTTTCTGAGCAGAACCTTGGGCTTGGAAATCAACAATAAAAACGTAAAGCAATTTTTAGAGGACCATAAAAATGAGCTCAACAGAAAAAAAACCATCTTCAGAAATACAAAGAGAAGATGGTTCTGGTTCTTTGATCCGCGAAGTTTGTACAAGTACACGTAGATGCGATTTTTTATGTATGCTAAAGATCTTCAGAAACATTCCAAAACGTAGACAACAAGAAATTTCACCGAACGATTTCTGAGTGAAAGGGAAGCTCCATGAGTCTCACACAAACAAAGAGATGATAAAAGAAGTTGCCTCCTGAAGACAGTATCTGATGTTTTTTGGGGAAGGTATTTCGCATCCACACAATAACACCTAATAACACATTTCTCTGCGTTTTCCTATTACGCCGTCTACTCTGATATACAGCTACAGTAAAATTAATTTAAATTTTCATCTAATTTTCAGTTTACTATTATGTTTAGCTTTTTATCTCCCGCTAACCGTAGTGTATGTGTGTAAGGAAGGCCATATTTTTGGTCCAAAAATTCGATAGTAAGTTTTCAATGAATAAGCACTAATTCTTGCTATTGAGAATGTATTTCGACTCGATGTAAAGCATCTACAATCACCTACATAAGATCGCTGTCATTTTTCAGAATTTAAAAATTGTAAATGCGTATTCGGGTGACGGTTTTTGAGCGCAAGAGGAATTGAGGAATATTTTTACTTCTATATTTTATATTCTTGAATTAGTTAATAATTTTTTGGCAAGAAAAAGCAAGAAGGAAACTTAAGCATTCAAAAACTCAAAATATGTAGAAAACTAATTGCTACGTTTACACTACGCTTCTACGTTTGCATTTAACTTTTTTACGTTAGTTTAAATATCCACAAGTAGTGAAAGTTTCGTGCATAGCACAACTTGTGCCTGTTTTATTACATTTAAGACTAAATAAAAAGAATATTTTGACATTCTTCAGTATTTTGTAACTTGTTCAAGACAAAGCGATAACTCGGTAGGGTTTGATGTCTTCCAGTTACAACATGAACTACTGTATTGTCTTTAAACTGTTATATGGTTCTTGGCTTATTTGTAAGCACAATTTCTTTTAACTAGCCCCACAGAAAAAAATTCTGTGGCTATAAATTTGGGAACCGCGAAGGTTCAGTTAAAATTAGAAAACAGGGAAATTATTTGATTGCCCAAAAATGTCTCTCAAGAGAGTTATTTATCACTAAAAATGTTGAACTAATGCGTGACTCCTTATTCTTCGTCTGGAATTTATTTACAGTAAAAACGTTAACTGCATAAAATGCTAAACTGCAGTTTTTTTACAAAATGTTTTACTGGGGATAGGGGTTCGTATCCCTCCATCTTTGCGTCCAGGTAAACAATAGGGACAGCGCCAAAGACTGCCACAAAAGGATTATCACAATTTGAACCTTCCCGCGTGATGCACTAGAAAATATCGTTTTTGGCCTGTGGTTAAAAATATTTGCTCACCCTGGTCTGTGATCAAATGTAGAGTAGTAGAATCAAAGGTACAATAGATTCAATTTACAAACATTTACAATATATTAAAAGAACGTTTGATACAAGTGAATTCGAAAACTTACCAAGAGATGTGTTGCCACTTTTCAAAACGCAATATATTTGTCTATGGAATTTAACTATACTGTGGAAAGGCGGATGCACGTAGAGCCGCTGAGTTTTGAATGTAGACATAGTGTGCCACTTGAACGTGTGCATTTCGAAGCCTGAATTTTGAATTTCGAATTTATTTTTTTATTTATTTCGTATTTTATGCGAATTTAAGGAAATTTTGATTAACAACTTTGCAATTTAAACTCATCGTATAGCCAAGCTCCAAAGCGTAAGATATTTATGTTTCAAATTGAATAAAAACTCAGTGATGTAAAAGAGTATGTTGACCCTCTTTAAAACGTAATATATATGTCTTTAGAATTTAATCTACAGACTAAAACAAATTAAGAAAATGTGCTACCGTGCCAGAATTAAAGGAATTTTATCGTCTTCGCTGTAGCGGGTTGTCGTTCAGCGAAGGGTGAGCTAGTATTTAATTTTTCTTCAAATTTATTCTGTTATTAATTAACAAACTAAGCGATTTAAAAGAAATAAACGCAGATTCCTTTCCATCATTGCTCCACCAATGGCCAAGTGGTTAAGACCACTGAATATGGTAGTGCGACCTGATTAGAGTTGGATTCTGGGAGAACGAGCTGGCTGCATGGTTGGTTTTCGTGTTTTCCCCCATGCGTAACCTGAATACGAGTCAGTTTCTCTCAGAAAATCGTTTATGAGGGTGTTGCTATCAGACAGATAGCCCTAGTGGCTTGGCCATACTTGAATTAGCTAATCTAAGTTATCCATTATTATTAATTATATATTTGGATCCATGCAATTACATTAGCTGGATTTAATAAAAATATATTAAATTATACATATTTACTTTGTATTTGCAAACTAATAGATAGGAACAAAAATGCAATATTAAAATATATTAAATTATACATATTTACTTTGTATTTGCAAACAAATAGATAAGAACAAAAAACATCATCCAATTTCGTGCTGATAACAGCAACAAGTGGTGCTAAAAATGCAAAATAAAATGAAAAGTACGTTTAAAATTCATCATATATTCAATTCGGAATAAATCACATGCAAACCCGCGCCCTAAAAATTAGAAGTACAGTGGAAAAAAATAGCGGGGGGGAATACCAAAACCAAAAATGAAATATTAAATTTACATGTATATATTTATAATAACTATTTTAGGCTTGTTAACAATAAATTTAAATAATCATAGTTAAACAATCTATAGTCAAAGGATAAACACAGTACGGAAAGGATTGAAAAGTTTTGTTTATTTGTACGAATTTCGAAGGATTAAGTGTTGTAGGTTAAACCTGTCCAATCAGGTAAATGTTTTTCTTTATTTCATTAAGCGGCAAATGAAGTGCATTGAACAGATAATGAATTAAAACAGTTAATGAAAAAAATTTGGAATATCAAAAAGAATTTATAAATATAAAATTCTCTGTTATTTCGTGTCGTTAAATAAGTAGTTCATGAAATATTGCAAAAAAAAAAATTACCCTATTTTGAAACTGTTGGTAAAATATACCCTAAGGTAAAGATTTATGCGTATACGTATAAGTACCGTTATGAAGGTATTGAATTTAATCATTTAAATCGAAATCTCAATCACGTAAATGCACGCGAAAATCCCTCCCTGAAAAATCAATACTCTCAATATTAAGCTTCAAAATTTCAAATCTTGGCCAATCTTGACAGCAAACGTCTATATGTCAGCGGGATGTTGCATTTATTCTATTATTAGCCCAAAGGGGCGGTAGCCCAGAAAGGCTATTACTCTCAGAGCGGCATTTTATGGCGTTTCACTACAAGCGGCGAAATGCTTTTTAAATTACTGCCACCAAATACTGTCGCCCTATATTAAACTATATTAAGTAATGAAGAACCTGCATGAATGTATGTATGTTTCTCTCACTGTGAAAAAACGACTTTACGTAGAGCCATCAAATTTTGAATAAAATAATCTTCCACGAACATGAGTATCTCGACTCGCGAATTTGAATTTCGGATTTGTTTGATTATCATATTTTTTAAAACTTAGACAAATTTTTTATTAACGAACTCAACCGATTTTAAAGCGAGCAATGTCAACACTTTATCTTCAGTACACGAGACTGTCTATCGGAAAATCTAAAGATATGTTGTTTTTAAATATTTCGTGATATTGCTGTTGAATTGAATTTTATGTGGTTTAAGTGCGCAGGCATAATATTTAATAAATAAAGATTACACACGAAACATTAATAAACCCGTCTTTGGTCGTAATATAAAATCTGAAAGCTTTCAGTTTATTTATTTATTTATTGTTATTTTACAATGCGCTATTCCTTTCAGTTATCGCAAAATTTTAGTCATAAAATACTGAAATCTTTCATTCTTCATGGAAACGATTTTTTATTAAAATTTTCTCTATTAAAATTTTATTCTATTAAATTTATTTCTATCAAAATCTATATTATCTCTATTAAAATTCTTTTCTATTAAATATTTGAAATAAAAGTTTGGCATTTTCAATATAATCATCTGCTATTGTTTTGTTTTCATTGTAATGTAGATTATGAGATTTATATTGCAAATGGCTTCTAGAATTGAGAGATGCCTCTAAGATTACTAATGTACTTTTCGAGGAAAAAACACTCGTATCAACAAAGTTTAAAGCGGCATAAAATTCCTGGTTATTGCATTTCAAAGAGAAGTATGCTTGAAATGTAAATTTGAAAGGGAAACTATGTCTAGCTGAAAATAAAATGAAAAAGATTGTTCGAACGCGGATAAATATCAAGAAAGTGAAGCTCCGATTCCGAAAGAAAATCTACGAACTCAAAGATTTTTTGCATCGGATCCGGGAATGTCTTCTGGCACTATTAAGTAAAATCATTCATAAATATTTGAAATTAAAAAAGATATTTAAATTTGGAGTTCATTTGCTTTTGCCAAGTTCTATTGTATAAAGAAAAATAAATTGTATAAAATTATAGGAAAAACACCTAGCTACTGATAAATAGAAATTTGTGAAACATTCATGAGGCACGAGTGTACTTAAATGACTGTATTATCAGGGAAATATTTTAGAGAGAAATATTTCAAAAGAATTTTCAGTCTTATGTAGACTGCGTATCCATAAAGTTGAGTTTCGTACGGACAAAGCCTTTAGTCACATGTCTAAGTTAACTGCCATAGAAAGAATCAGTAATGTATCCCATTTCATAAAACACCTGTAAAATCTAAAATCACGTGACTTTTCTCCTATGGATTTTTGCGTTTTCAGTTTGTTGAAACGAACCTAATAACGTTGTCACGTAAACGACGCGCTAAGCTGGGAAAAAACGTTTTCGAAAAACGAGCCTTTACATTAGAGCGTTCCCAGCCGAAACAAGTTTCGTTGAAACCGGTGTCCCCCTAGCTACGTGGGACTTCTTAAAAATAAAACTGAGAGTGTTCGTTCCTCCCGTATGATTCCTCCCAAGAACTGTTTTTTTTTCATCAATCAGACATCCTAAAAGCATTAAAAGCAGAAATTCTGTGAAATGTTTCTTTCGATGCACTGTTGAGAGTAGCTTGTAGACATGATACCGTTTTTAGAAAAACAGCATTTTTGAACACTGAAGAGACTTTGAGAAACGACCGAAGAAGAGTGGAACAAAACAAACGTCACAGTGCTACAAAAAAGTTTATTTTCATGAAAAATTCAAGCTCGAACTGTAGTCAATAATTAAGGCTGATAAAAGAGAAGATACTCTGTCTAAGATAGAAGCAAATCGCTTCAAGAAATACAACCTTTATGCATAAAAATTAAATATAAAAATTCTTTCCATGAAATGCAATTAAGAGTTTATTTTTCAATGAATTAAATGTAAGCAAGCTAAATCTTTCGACTTGCGCTAGAATACAGGTTTCGTATGCAAGAAAAACAAGCTTAAGAATGGTACTCATGAGAGTCATGAACAAGCATGCGTTTGAGCTGTACCGTAAATCAATTCTTATCTGCAAACAGCAGCGATCTCGAGCTGTAAAAGGAAATTTACTTTTGATGCACTCATTATAAAACTTCTTCTCTACTAATTTTTTATGGAAAAACACAAGCATGTGAAACAGAGAGAATGGTGAAATGTGTTACTTAAGATATTGCTTATGCAGTCACTCACCTGAAATATTTATTACAGAAAATAAAAATTATATGCAGTGATTTTAATAAATACAGGTAATGTAGTTTTGCGGGTCAAGCTAGTAATTAATAATAATTGAAATGAATCTGCATTTATTGTTCTTTAATCCCTTAGTTTGTTAACTAATAATAGAATAAATTTGAAAAAAATAATTATCATCTTACAGTTTGCCGAATGACAGCCCATTGTTACGAGGAAGATAAAAATATTTCATTTGAGGCAGTTTGAACACATTTCTTTTAAATCCCTGAGTTTGTTGACTAAATTCGAAAGACACATATATTTTATATGTGTCCGAGAGACAACATACTTTTTGTATATCGATGAGTTTGGTAATTAAATTTGAAACCTCGGTATCTTACGCTTTGCCCAGTGGAAGCCCAGTGCTTTTATATGGCTTAAATTTTAAGCAAACCTTGGTTAAATTCGTTCAAAGTATGAAACAAATCAAAAAGAAATTCGAAATTCAAAATTCGGGCTTCGAGGTGCACATGTTCGGGTGGAGGACTACGGGTGTTCAAAATTGGGCGGCTCTGGGTGCCGCTGTTTTTTCACAGTGCGAGAAAAACATACAAACATGCACGAGCAAATTCTTCATTATTTAATGGTATAGATTAGAATTCATTTGAGCTGTAACTTAACGGACAGTTTTGAGCTGTAACTTAACGGACAGTTTTGAGCTGTAACTTAACGGACAGTATATTTTATTAGGAAAATATAAATTTATTTAAGAAATCAATGCTAAGTATATTTGAAATTTTTGAAGCGTTGGACTGATAGATTTTGCTTATAATTCAATAAACGTACCGTATTTCAAATCTGTCTGACTCGAATAAACTGCACGTTCTCAAGTTCTCGTTAACTCAAGGAACTAGACGTTTAAGATCAGATGTTCATCTTTTTTCCTGTATGCTATTATATTCATATTTTAGTTTAACTAGTTGTTTGTGCGGCCAGAAATAAAACAGTTAGTATAAAAAGGGATATATGAATATAAATCCGAAAAATTTAAATTTTAACGATCGCTCAAAAGGGCTGTTTTAAAGTTTAAAATGGTTTATCAGTAGAAAGATGGTCCAAGTGGAAGAGCGAAACATTTATACAATACTGGATGAATATGTGTTTAGACTAACATGGGCACATAATATATCTTTTGTTCTTAAAATATAAAAAAATATGTAATGCAAATGTATAAAACCATTATTATCTTTTTAATTAGATATAACATGAAATAAATGCATTTTTATTGAAACCAATTCGATTAGAAAATAAAAAAAATAATATTCTTAAGAAAAGTATCATTGCTTTTAAGTTGTTTAGTTTGTTCATTTGAAAGGATAATATCTTACGTTTTCCCGAATGGCAACACACTCGAATAAAAAGTGAAACAAGGGTGAAATAACACAAAATCGTGTTTCAGTGCTAATAGCCCTTTTGGTTTAATAATGATTTCAATGAGTTTATTAGTGTCATTTTACGGGTACAACTAATAATTAATAATAAAACAGATGAAGAACTGCATTTATTATTTGTAAATCACTTTGTTTGTTAATTCATAATTGATAGAATCTATTTAAAATAAAAGAAACGCATAATTAAACATCTTACGCTTTGCCGAATGGCAACACACTGCCGCCTGATAGATAAAACTATGTTTTTTCTGGGTCAATGGCGTCGCATTTCTTTTAAAAAACTGAGTTTGACGGTGAAATTGTAATTAGAATATCTTACCCTAAGGTCGAATGTTAATGCATTTCTGTTAAATAGCTGAGTTTGTTAATAAAAATTCATTAAATTTGTTCAAAATATGAAATAAATCGAAAACAGCTTAGAAATTCAAAATTAGAGATGCAATGTTCGAGTGCAGTATTATGTATGTTCAAAATTTGTTGGCTGGGGATAGTTTTTCTACAATGCGAGAAATATACCTACATACATACATACATGTATTTATACATATATATAAATACTTTATTATTCAATAACTAATTATTTAGAAATAGAGGAAAGACAAATTTCATAAATATTGTAATTAACATCGTGTAATGAAAAATAAAAATAAAAAGCGGTAGAACGGTACTTTTGAAAATGGCTAGATCAGAAATATTCATCCATGGACTTGTGTTTCTATCTGCACTGTAAAATCGAAAAATTAACAAAACATTGAGAGGAAAGAATTTTCTTTTGTAAATGAGGAGCAATGAAATGATTTTTATAAAATATGATTACTTGCTTAAATGAACAGAGCATGCATCTTTAATGCCAAAATCATCTAATAATTTTGCAATGTTGAAATGTGTTCAGGCTTTGTTTTACTTGAGTAAATTGAAAAAAATAGCGCCAAAGACGCTATACGTTTCTTTACTTATTTTCTTGTCCTTATCTCTTTAGTGTTCATATCATTTTGCAGATAAAAGAATATTAGCACCAAATCTTATCGCCGTGTATTACCTTTAAAATGTAATATAACGAACATAGAAGAAGGGTGTGGCATCACCTACTAAAAGATGTTGCCACCCTATGTTGTCGCCATATATTCTTTTAAAGAAATAATTTAGCGAATAGGTAAAAAGATATGGCAACGCAAATAAATATGCTGTCTGCTGCTACGTTATCACCAGATGTTTTCACCTTGAATTATTAAAAAAATAGTATATCAAATATTAAAAATATATGGTAATACTTAACATTATCGAAAATACTAAAGGTAGGCTGTTTTTAAATATTTTGTGATTTTGCTGTTCAAACTTCTGTGGCGTAAGGAGGAAGAAAATGATGTTTAAGGAATAAAGTTTAAAAGTTAAAAAAAGTTGTTTTAGATAAGTAAGTTCAAGAGAAACTGGTAAATATCATAAAGCCTGCAAGTTTCCTTATAAATTTGTTTTTAACAAGCCTATGTACATGTTTTTGTTGTTAATCTTATTCAAATTAAAATAGATGTTTTATAAATATTATGATGTTCGTCTTTTGCTTCCAAAAAAGGTAAAAACAATTTAGTTTTGAGTTGACAGCTATATATATGCTTATTATTAAATTTTAATTTTAAGTAATTAATTAGACTCTTTTGTCCTGGTAGTATTCCAAATTAAGCATTTTTGAGGTGAATAAACGTAACTGCAATAGTTGTAACTTCGTGCAGTCGATGTGTAATAGTGATAAAGACATTTGCGTAATTTCAGCTAACATAGCGATATTGCATAAATAGATTTTTGTATTTAATCTAGGCTGATGCTTCATGAAAAAGTCTTCCTAGATCAGGAAAGCCTAGAACTGGCTTTCAAAGTTATCCGCAACTCAAATTTGCCTGCTAACGAATTTGCAACAGAAAATTGCATTAATAGAGCAATAAAATTACTTGAGAATTTATAAGGTAATTTATGTTAATCAACCAGTTATTATGATTAAAACCTTTACTATAACTTCTCCTTTCCACAGTCGTCAGCGGAATGCAAATTAGGGGTTTGTGTGTTTGAAAGTCTAGATTAGAGCTTCTGTCAGCCTCGTTTTGCTGTTACGTATTATCGCTAGCTCTACCTTATTTTCTGTTTTAGCACCTTACCGGCCCATGATTATAATACCTGTGGTAATTGTCTTCAACCAGCTTGAATAATTTATTTCGTGTTGTATCCTCAGACTACATTGTTTACACTTAAATTAAATGTTATCCTATGTTAATTTAAATTCCAGCAAGTAGCCGAGGTTCATATGGCGCACAAGCAGTGCTTTTCTTTTCATTTAAGATTAAATAAAATTGCTATTTAAACCTTCTTAAGGTTTGGTCATTTGTTACAGAGTAAAGCGATAATTCTCTTTAAGTCTAGTAAGGTCTGCAGGACATTGAGAGAAGCTTCTAGATACTGCAGAACCTTAGACATTCATTAAATTAAAGTGTTTTATTGTAGTTCGCAAAAGATCTTCGAAATATTTCCCGAGTTTTATTCCTTTAGTGCAGTGGTCTTCAAACTGTACTCCCCAGACCTCGGAAATCCGCGAGTCAAAATACAATTCGAAAAGAAAATTACGTAACACTCGCACTAGTTGGCAAGTATTTATTACCTAAAAACATAAAGATTCATTCGGTTTGGTTTTAAGTTGAAGGAAACTATCAAAGAATAATAATTATTAATAAAGTAATAATCAATAATAATAATTAATACTCAATGATCACGAACATGTATTACATATATTCAAAAGTCAGGAATATGTTATCATATTAAATATTAAATATTGTTTTCTTAGTGTGATGGCAAAAATGAATAAAATGCTGAAGAAGAAAGATTATATTCAGACAATAAAAAACGACTAAATAGAATTAAAATGCCTTAAGTGTGAAATAATTTAAGAAATAGAATTATATGGAACAACTTATGGAGCAGAACTATTTGGAGCAATTTCTGAAACTTACAGAACTATATGCAGCAGCTTATGGAACAGATCTCTATGAAACAATTTATAGAAAGGAACTAATTGAAGCAAGTTCTGAAAGTTATAGAACTATATGGAGCAGTTTATAGAATAAATATATATGAAAACATTTATGGAATAAAACTGTTTGGAGCGCTAAATACTAGTTGACCACAGGCAGACGAGTTGACTACATGTTAGTTTTTATGGCTGTCACCATATGTAACGCGAATATGAGTCAGGTTTCCTTAAAAAATCCTCCATGAAGATATTTTATTAATTTAATTTATTAATTTAATAATGTAATTTATTGCAAAACACCTTTCGTGTGTTTTGCAATATTCAAGTAACCTAATCTAATCTTCCTCTGCGGAAAATTAGCTTGCAGCGTATGATATTTCGTCTAAACCAGTGGTCTTCATTACTGTATTCCGCGGAGCCCCGGGGTTCCGTGAGTCTAAATAGAAGTTAAAAAAATTATAAAGCAACATAATGCTTCATAAAGAAAATTATAAAGCACTCGCAGTAGTTGAATAGTGTTTATTAATTAAAAGATATAAAGATATATTTAGTTACAGATGAGTTTTGAAATTTAACATATGCTCATCATATGTGAAAGAGAATGACTGGAAGTGCTCTGCAAAACTAAACAATTTTCATAAGAAAAATGAATTTAGACGACAGCGTTAAGAATTATACAATGGAACACATTTTTCAATTGAAGAAAACTACAATAGACTACTTCCCAGATGAAAAAAAAATTGAATATGACTAAATAAAAATTCCATTCGAGGACTGCGATTATTCAAGAGGCTTACCAATGAAGGAAAGAGAATAAATTACCGACATATCAACAGATTCGACTTTGAAATACAAATTTAAGCAAGATCAGCTCCTAAATGTTTGGTTGCAGGTTTATGCAGAGTACCTAAAAGTGTATCACACAGCTATAAATATTTTAATGCCGTTTGGAACAACGTATTTAAGTAAAAAAACGTTTTCAACGTATGTGGCAGCAAAAACAAAATATAGAAACAAATCAAATGCAGGATATGAAATGCTACTTCAGAAAACATCAATATAGCAATTTAAGCGTAAAAAAAATGCAAGCACAGCTCTGTCACAAAATATAATGCAAGGATAGGGGACACCTTCAACATGAATTAATGCTATTAATGAGTAAATTTAATTTTATGTTAAATATTTTCAAATGAAAAAGCAATATTTTTTGAATTGTCTTTACTTAAAGTACCTATAACATATCAATCTATTTTAAATGTTATTTTAAGACATATTTTTGTTAAGGCTGGATGGGGTGCCCCGAAAAAACCTTATAATTCTAAGAGTTCCGTGAGTCGATCACTGATGTAGTTTTATGGGAAGTTTTACTTGTTCTTTGCTAGACTTTGTCAATTATTTACTTAAGCAGTTTCATTCCGGCTGTGTAAATAGCTCGGTGTGAACTTTATCAAAATTCCGCTGTCACAAAAAATTGCTTTGAAAACAGTGTGGATTACAATAAGGACTAAAGAAAGAAACGTCTTTTAAAGTTACGAAGACTCCATATCTTTTTGCTTTATTTTGTAAAATATCCGTAAGTTTTTAAGATACTCATTATTATGTGTAGATGTAATGTAACTAAATAATTAAGAAAATTTTAACAATTTTGGTAATAAAGGCTCAAATTTTGGTGAATGGTTTGATTGCATGGAAATTATAATGATTAGTTTATGTAATGTGAATACAAGCCGATTTACTTTAAAGGGTCCTCCACGAAAGCATATCATCCCTTAGCCAAGGAGACCTCGCGTGCTTTGCCATAACTTAACTAAACTGGTTATCATAAATTAAGGGAAAATCACAATAATAGCAATAATTTCCTCAAAAAAAAAAAAAAAGGCAAACCGTGTAAAATTTGAATATATGGCAAAGAAAGAGTAGCTGAGTAAAACTGCAATATGCAAATTAGTGGCGTTGCACTCGTAATACGTCATCTGCGAGAAGCATAAAAGTCCATGTTTGAGAGCAAGCCCACATATTTCACTGTGATAGTGACATCAGATATCTGAGATACCCAATTCATAACAATGACCTCCAGGCATTATTTGCCTGCAGAACTACGATGGAGAGCTATTGGGAGACTAGAGGCAAGACAAAGTCAAACAGAAGTGGCCAGATGGCTAAATGTGAGTCCTATGGTTCATAGACTTTGGAGGCAATTTCAAACCACAGATTCGGCATCTAGGAGGTTCAGCCAAGGACGGCCAACTGCTACGACGAGCGCCGATGACCGATATTTGACATCATGTGCACGCAGGAAAATAACCGCTACTCCGACTCATCTTAGATCCTCCCTTGCTGCAGCCACCGGAAGGTTGGTGTCAACGTCGACTGTGCGTAAAAGGCTTCACGGAGGTGATCTGTATGTGAGGCGACCAGACATTTGCGTGCCGCTTACGTCACACCATAAGAAGGGACCGTTTGCAGTGGGCATGCCAACATGTCCACTGGACGCCCAATCAATGGAGGGCTGTTCTCTTTACGGATGAGTCCAGGTTTAGTCTAGAAAGCAATAGTAGGCGTTATTTGATATGGAGAGAACCTGGAACCCGTTATCAGCCGTCAAACATCCGTGAAAGAGATGCACATGGAAGTGGCAGTGTCTGTGTTTGGGGTTGCACAGAGTTCCATGTCTTTCCAAGGAGAACCGTGAATGCTCAGGTTTATAGAGGTGGCGTCCTTGGTGCTTATATGCGTCCATATTCCGGGGCAATATGTGATGCTTTCCTGTTACAGGACGACAACGCAAGATCACACAGGGCTCGCATCGTAGATGATTATCTTCAACAGGAAACAATTATGCACATATTGCTGCGTCACATATTGCTGTATGTGCTGTATTGCTTCTAGATACGATCATATTCCATATTGAAGGTACTTTTCCTATAGCTAACTGACACCTTCGATTTGTTCATTTTATACGTGTGTTCATTTCTATACTACCATAATTATCTGGTAATTTCTTTTTATGTTAATTGATACCTTACTATGTGTTGTATATTGTTGGTAAGTTTCATAAAATTCTACGTGTAACTTTTTCAGTAATCGTAATTTTTGTGATTTTTCCTTAATTTATGATAACCAATGTAATGCAATCAGTCCTTTTTAAAAGTGATGATCTTGCTTATTTATCAATATTTAGCAAATTTAAATGCCCAGTTTATAACTTTCTGATTTCAAAGATCGTCTAAAGTTATTCGATGGCTACTTTAACAATTTACTCTGAATATAGCAAAGTGCACCAGATCTGTCAGGTGGAGGAGGTGTTAAGGAAAAATGGCTCGTATTTATGTTACACATAGTGAAAATTCTGAGAAACAACCATGCCGCCAGCTTGTCAGCCTAGATTCGAACCCTGGTCGAACTACCATTATTCAGTGATCTTAATTAGTCGGCCGCTGCTTCATGGGCCCCAATTCATGAAAGGATCACCATATTTAATTTATGTAGAAGTTTAAGCATATGCATGTAAAATAAAAAATAGAAATTAATCAAATTTCTAACATCTAATTTTTTACTAATTTCTAACTAAATTTCTAATTAATTTACAACAACGTCTTAACTCTCTTCTTTTAAGTTTGGTTAATTTCCCCTTTATGTCTTAGTATAAATATCTTTATAGTGTGTCATTTCTCAATTAATATTTGGCACATCATTCTTACATGACGCAGATACTTACATAACGCTTCAGCCCACAATAATTTCAAATTTAAGAACCGAAGCTTAAAATTAACCATTAGGGAGAAAGCTCAACCGCAACTAAATCATTCTGAACCGGGAGTTCATCTTAAATATGCCATTGCATTCTCTTTCTCTCTTCTTTGTTATGAACTCGCTTGCGGCCTTGCTCTCTACTCCGTCAAAATTCATTGTGAAGATATGTAGATTAGGCACAAATATGATCAAGAGCAGGCGCGCAAATTGGTCCCATGATGCTGCAGTTCGAATATGTTTCTTTAAAATTCAAATCTATGTCGGTCACTTTGACTAATATCTTTTATGCACCAAGTTCCGTCCCTTCGTAAGTCATGTTCGCCTCTGCATCATCAACGTCTAAGTCAGGGGTTACCAACGATGTCGATATTGACCCCCTGGAGATGGAAGGAATTTCAAAAGGGGTCAGTTGGGATCGATAGCCCAATATACACCGACAACTGACCAGGATAATCAAGATCCAATTGATTACAAGGAAAGAACTAAGAATAAAAATGATAATTAATTGTTTATTGATGTAAAGGTACTTAATACAAGTCAAGTCTTATCCTAAACATGTGAGCATGTTTAATAAAAGTTGTTACCGTATAAGGTATTTCTCACGCCTTCTTCGCGTGCCTTCATGGTGTAGTGGTCAGCACGCTGGACGCGTATTCCAAAGGTCCGTGGTTCGAGTCCCGGAGAAGGCTTTGCTCATTTTTCAACATCTCCTGCTTCAAAAAATGACTCTACAACTGGCGCCCAAACTAGACAGGTGGTGGATGATGATTCCGGGATTTGGTGATTGGGTCCCCCAAACCCCAGTCGCCCCTTAAAAAGGAGGAAGTATTTAAGGTATTTCTCCCACCTTCTTCGCATGCCTTCGTGGTGTAGTGGTCAGCACACTCAACGCGTAGCCGAGAGGTCCGTGGTTCGATTCCCGGCGAAAGCGTTGCTCATTTTTCACAACTACTGCTTCGAAATAACCTAATGTCTCTGCAATATTTATTGAATTTTCCTGTTCTTACCTAGCGAAAGCAAGCTTTAGTCATGTCAGTAGTTCACGGCACAAAACAAGAAATAGGCCGAGTTTGCAGACCGCACAAGGCTAAGAAATTTATCAGTGTAGTCTTCTCACAAGAGTCAAACTTCGAGCTTTTACGAGATGTGAGTCGACAAACTGTGATATTGCAGGAGAAATAGCTTGTTCAGTAACACATCCACTTGATATTACAAGAGTAATAACTTCACGACCAGTGTCAAGAGATTTTAGTAATCTGCGCTGTGTTTATCATCAATGGCTTTCGAATGCAGGGGGCAGAAGAACCAGTGACCTTGTAGCCGCTCTTGTATCGTCTTCAGCTGTAATGAATCAGAGAATGTGAAATACAACAGAAAATCGCTCGACAAACTCAATGTGCAAACTGTTTCAGACAGAGCAAGATCACAAAACGCTGTAAGAAGCTTTAACTAAAAACACTCTTGCCGCTTGCACGATCGTCAAATAGTGAAGTCTATAATTGTTTTGTAGATAATTTGTTTCTGTGTATTCAATAATAATTCTCAGTTGTCGCTGTTATATTGTTAATAGAGCCTCTAGCAGATTTATAATAAATGCATTTTTGGTTCTCTACGCAATAAGTAATACGCAACCTAACCACAAATCAGTCAGCTACCAATCATTACATACGTCTCCAGCAGCGCACCAAAGAGATTACCTAAATATTGTTGAACGAGGTGGTTTAAGAATTAAACAATTTTATGCCAAATATTTTAAAACTGCATCAGTACATCAAGTACAGCGATGACATTCATTAAAATCGAACTTTTATGCAATCAGAAGCTGTTATTTTTTGTTTCTGAAAATTTATTTATATTTGAAAAATTAAAAATAATAGTAATACAAAAATTAATACAAATTACACAAATGTTTGTTTTTTAAATTTCTGTTCACTATTCCAGTTGTATCTTGAATTTATTTATTTGGAATTCTTTGTATTGTAATTGTGGCGTATGTTGGATGTTTAAGGGAAAATTGTTAGGGAATGTCTGAAGGAAAACGTTCTTTTAAAAAGAGTTGATGAAAGAAAAAATTTCGGAATCCGTCGTCCAAATTATTACATGCACGTAAAGATGTTTTTTTTTCGAATAAATGAGTTATAATTCGAGAGCGTTTAATTTATACAGAGCACGTTCTTAAACTTTTACTTTGTAAATGTACTTCAGAAAACTGTCGCAGTACAAATATAAATACGCAGTCATTCTAAAGTAGAAACGAAAATGGAAAAAGGCGAATTAAGTGATTCGAGTTGAAGATGCGCAGCCCCCAAGCAATTAAATATTTTACTTTTCAAATATATAATAGTTTTTCATCATGATTAATTATTTATGGATATGAAAAAGGGGAAAATCGATCTGATGACCAGCATGAAAAACTTCAGGAAAAAATCTTCAGCTGATTTGTTTGCAATTATCGAAACAGAAATGAATGGGAATTAAAAAAAAGCTTTGCACAGATATCACTAATCAAAGTAATTTTGTTTGAATAAAATCTTTATTCGGTCTGCAAAATGCTATATGAAAGGACTGTTTGGGAAAAAAAGAGGAGAGACAATTTTTTTCAATACAGTTTTTTGATTGCTATTCAGCGTCATTTTCTTTTTATAACAGTGTGCACTTCAACATTTTATCTAAAAGTTTTTATAACTTGTTTTCTTTTTTTTTAAGTTCATGTCATAGAATGTTTGCTTTAATGAGTTATTTTCTACAGTAACGCTCGAGAATATTTAGGAATAAATACGTCCAGTGAAAAAGATAAAATATGCTGAAATAAAAAGGTAGTAGTTTTCTAGAAGTTAGAGTATGTGACACAGAAAGGTAATTTATGAACGAATGTACAGGAGCATAAACATTTGATTGATTTGCAAGGTTTCTGACTTGGGGCAGTGTCTTAGAGCACCTTTCATTATTTAGCCCAAAAGGGCTACTAGTCTCGGAACATGATTTTCCGTTGATTCACTTTTAAATGTCGTTCAGTGTAAGTGCTTTGTTTCACTTTTCATTCGAGTCTGTTCGACAAAATGTAAAATAGTATTTATGTTTCCAACTGAATCTACCTTCTATGGTTGAACAAACTAAATTATTGAAAAATTATTAAAAAAAAGTCTTAATATCCTTCCCTAAAATAATTTAAACACCTCAAAATTAGTTACTTTATTTTATCGCACATAATTATTAAAAGTTAAATCTTTTGAACAATAATTTCATATTTTTGCAAAACAGCACAATCAAGTTGTAGAAACGTTAAGCAAAGATTGAATACAAAGTATACTGTCCTCAGCATTTTTAATAATTGTCTCACTGGAAAATAAACCAGAGTTAAGAACACCGCACGAAGATAAAAATTCTAAGCTTTCGAGTGACAAAATCCTTGTTTGGAAAAACAAAGATATAAATCACTCTGATGATTTAAAACACCAATTTTTTTTTCTTTTAATACTGTTGAGGTTGTTGAAATAAATTCCATACTTCGTTTTCACTAGACGTTCGAACTTTTGGACTTGCAGATAATCATCCATATCTATTTAACTTTTGTAGATATTTTTATCGAAACCCAGTTAAGGAATAAATTTTCCATTGAAGTTTGTCCATTTGATTTTAATCGTGCGCATTCAAGAACATTTACATTTTTAAATCCTGCAATAGGAAGAGAGCGAGGGAAATAACATCTTAACAGCAAGAGAGGCAGAAACTAAAATTGAGGGCAATTTATCCAATATTCAGGTTCACGAAGAGAAGGTTTTAGTTTAGATTATACAAGTTTCAATTCTCGAAATTTTGAGTTCAGGTTCCGTATTAACTACGTCATCAGCGTTACGTAAGCCATGCGAGATGAATTTATCTAGAAATGACGCAGTCCCCAAAGTTATTATTTTTAGAATAAAGAGGAAGTAAAAAATTAAAAATGAGAAATTAACAGGCAATTATAAAGCTGATTAGGCAGCATACAATTTTCCAAAATATTTTGAGGTAACCTGGTAACTTTTCCAAATAATTAACTCTCAGAGACTTCTGAAAACACCATTTCGAAGTCTTCCGTTGCTTTTCTCTTTCAAAATGCCTGCAGAATTTGACTTACAGGACCCCTGGAGGAAATTATGGCCAAATTGATTTGCGAGCAGAAACTTTGAATACTTTGACACTTAATGCTTTTTTTTGTTGTTATATATGATATTGCTCGTTTAGACAAAAGCATGTCCAAGGAAGTTAATGATGGAGAATTAAAGGAGTTACTAGAGCATCATAAATATGTGCTCAACATAAAAAAATTACTAAAACTTTAGAAGCAGCATCTTATGATTTTCGAAGAAATGTTTCAGAAGAAGAAGAAAAAATAACTCTAGTCTAGTGATTCTCAAACTTTTTTTCGAAACGACACACTTTTAATAATTTAAAAATTTGCCAACACACTAACAATAATTCAAATTTAAAAGAATTTCACTAGCTTAATGGATTGATGTTTTTATAATATATATTGTTAAAATAGCGTACGATAATAATTTTCAATGAAATACGAAATAACGTTGCATTAAAAAGTAAATAAAATGTTTATTTAATGATAAATTAAAAATTACATGTAACGCGAAATTAGAGATTGGTGTTTTTTTTTTAAATTTCATCTACATTTGGGAATAAAAATTATAGTACTACTCTCATTTCGGGCTTTGTTTTTCTTTTTTATGTTAGACAAAGACGTAAATTCGAATTCTCAAATATGAGGTGTTGAAAACTGTAATGACACACTTAAAGTCTTTTTGTCATAGTGTCGGATATTCGTATCTAAGGTTAATGCAGTACGAATTAATTCGCTGTAACTGGTCGATTCTTGTTCGAGGTTGGCAATAAAGATCAAGACTTAAGTTGTTTAGATAAAATTATTGAATCAGTTTCTATGAGTCGCTCAGTGACGGAATTCTCCTTATAAGCCACTTAAGCCTCGAAAGCCGTCATGTGAATACTACATTAGGCGTCGAAAATCTGCTTTCTGAAAATTCCTAGAATGTGACTATGTTGTCAGTAAACTGCAAAACGTCAAAAGTTTTCTACCAGTATCATTGATCTATTTTGAAATGTGCTTAAGATCACACGTCTCTCTGATTCAAAATCCAAAATCTGAAATATAGAAAATAACTTACAAAAGGATTGTAAATTTGATTAAACAAAAATACGTTACAAAAATATTACATAAAATGCAATGTCTTTATTATGTGCGGCTTAAGTGTCTGTTTGTCGCCGATAGTTTATTGGTTGCTTGCGTAACTGTACTAGCCAATGGGGTGGCGTTGCCACGGCATTCAAATAGTAAAATAAATTTTATCACAATAGTTATCATTTTTTTAATTAAATTATCTTGGTATTTAAATATTTTTAACTCATACAATTGTTGCTTAATGCATTTAAGTATATTTACGTATGAATTATCTAGAAACTTGCAAACGTTGAGAAATTGTAGGAGACGAAACCAACTAACGAGTTTGCATAGTACATCTCATCAGGTAGGCTTACCCAAACTCCTATGCTAAATATCCTTTTGCGTAAAGAGTTTAAAATTTTGCCTGATTTTATTCCGACATTGTATTTTAAACTGAATTTTCAGCTGAACGCAAATTGAGCGTGTCAGGGGAAAGGCGAGCGTTTGTTTGCATTGGCAATCATTTGTTTTACATGAAAACTACGTCTTAACGTAATTTCTTTTAAGAATGCCTCCTAGAAAATACAGCACTGAAGAGGAGAGAAAAGGAGCTAAAGCTGCACAAAAACGGCTTTCTCGACAAAAGGAAACCACTGAGCAAAGAAATAAATGTACCGCCAGTGGTTTCCTTCATTGCACTCTACTTTAAGCAATTAAGCAAGTAGAAGGGGGGAAACTCCGTGGGACAGTAAGCAAAGGGGCGTCCTCGCCGCCTGCCCTTTGCAATTCAGTTTGAATTAGCCGACAACTTTGCACAAATAACTTTAATTACAATTTATAATATCTAGAATACCGGTCATTTCGTATGACCGCCGGGTTTTCTAGTAAAAACATAAATAAATAATGTACAACACTACAAAAATGCATAAAACAAGAACACAAAGAAATAAACAAAATATTTACATACATCTTCCACGCGTTATGTGCTTTTATATGAATACATATAAATTTAAACTCTCATATTAAAGATGTATTTTTTTAATATTAAAGCTTTTAGAAACGTATACCTGGTATGACTTTGCGGCGTGGTGTTGTGCCCTTTCGTTTGTATGGTGTGATTGTTTGTTGTGTCTGTGTTGTGTTGTTGATATGTGTTTTCTTCCTTATTTTAATTTGTTTTTAATAACACAGTTTTTTTTATTCAGTTATATTTAGTTTTTTACTTTCCTGTTGTGCCGTCTATCTAACTTTTTTAATATAAGATAAAAGAAAGGAAAGTGAGAAAGAGATTGGGAGAGAGGGGTTAAATTGATACTGATTTGTAGTGGAAATCATGCTGGATGTGATTATGCTGTTTGTGATGTGAATGAAACACCCCTTTTTGATCATAAGATCACTTCGTGATCAGGCGGGTTGGGGTGCTTTCAGCAAACGTACCTGGTATGAAGTTGAGAGTTTTCATAAATGGGATATTTACAGTCGATGGGCATTGGAAATGATGAAGCTTAGCAATCAGAGTCCGGATGTTATCGTTGTTAGTGGAAGGCAGCCGAATGTATGACACAAAAGAATTTCACTTTAAAAACTCCACATCTTTATTCAATAAATATGGCAGCCCATTTTCTTTAGACGAAGATTTCCAGATCCCATATCCAATAATTATTTAAATAGAAATAATACTAAATTTAGAACCTTGACATCATAAATATTTTTAACAAAGGAAAGAAAAAGAGCGTTTGTATGGCAGGCAATGGTAGGGAGCAGTCTGACGAAAAATGGCGCGTAGAGCTATTTACAAAAGCGGTTATATAACAGGGCAGAGAGTTCTCGAAAGTACTCGTCTGGGAAGAAGATCCTGAAATTGCGGAAAGTTAATTAGAGGTTGCCTGTTCGCGTGGAGCAAAGCCATCGTATTTTTTATATTTTACAAATATATGAAAATATACAGTTTTAAACCACAAATTAATATAAATAAATACTTGTAAAGAATATTGAAATTTATAAAAAGAATTTTTTAATACCCATTTCTTAAATTTTCGAAAAAGTGTTCAATAAGGCAATTAATATTCATTACTATTTTTGTGTGTAACAGTAACAGGACTCGCCAGACATGTTTCATGTTAAATTTTGATTATATTCACCGTTTACTAAAACAGTCAGTTTTGTTGACAGTGGTTTTTTTTTTCACTCAATGTTTCACTCGTTGATTTTTCTCATTTATATTTTTTCACTTATCTCCTGCTTTGGGAAATTTTCTAAAAGCCTGGTATCCATAACTGAAACATTAGATAAGAAACAGAAGAAATAAAGGAAACAGTTCAAGTATGGAAAAATGAAAAGGCATCTAGATAAGCCACCGAATGGAGAAAATGGAGTAAGGATTAGTAGAATGAAAAATGAGGGATAAAATTAAGATCTCAAAACTAGAATAATGCAAGCCTATATATTTTTACACTGACGATGCCACTGAACCTGTTTTTTGAAAACTGCCAAATGATTTTTTTAAATAAAAGCTGTGTTAAATCTTAGGGAGGAGATATTTTTCACTAGGCTCATGTCCAAAAGTTAACCTTGCTAGATTTGTTAATTTTCTTCAGTCGATAACTCAGAACAACTCAGAAATATACCTTAACATAATAAAGTAGTTCTCCTGCCTTCTTCGCATGCTTTCGTGGTGTAGCGGTCAGCACGCTCGACGCGTAACCGTGGTTAGGTTAGATTCCCGGCGAAGGCGTTGCTCATTTTTCATTCTTCTAATGACTAAAAAATTCTAATGACCCTACAACTGGCGCCCGAACTAAAAAAGGTGGTGGATGATAATTCTCCAACACCTAGATTTGGCGATTGGTTCCCCTTATCCCGAGTCGAACTTTAAAAAGGGGAGCATATAAGGTATTTCTCCCGCCTTCTTCGCATGCCTTCGTGGTCTGCACGCTTGATAACTCAGAACAACTCAGAAATATACCCTAGCATTATAAAGTAGTTCTCTTGCCTTCTTCGCATGTTTTCGTGGTGTAGTGGTCAGCACGCTCGACACATATCCGAGAGGTCCGTGGTTCGATTCCCGGCGAAGGCGTTGCTCATTTTTCATGATTTCTGCTTTAACTTAATGACTCTACAACATACTTAAATGAAAAATAATTTGTTAGTGTATTAAGTTTATTTCGGCAAAATGTTGTAAGAGAGTTTAATAAAAATATATATGCATAAAACATTCCGAAGAACGAAAAGTTAAATTTCTTTTATCACAGGCAGGAGTTCTTTTAAAACACTACAGTACAGAATCTTCTAAAAGCCGGTCTGCGCACCGAATGCGTCCTTTCCGATTGCTAAATCCGGCTGGTTATGAAATGCTATGCCACGGCATTTTCATTTCTTCCCGACCTAGTTTCATATGCAAACTACCGAATTCAGCAGCACGAGTTACACATCTGTTGTTACAGTGTGTATGGGCATATATACACATGGATGTACTAGCGTTCAACCTATGGTGAGAATATTAGATATGCTACAAAACATCTGCATCCTCCGAAAATTTATTTCTATCATTTCTAGCGACTTTAATTTAGAAATTAAGCAATGGAATACGAGTGTTTGAGATAAAAAGTGTGATCAATAAAGAAGGCTTGAGAAAAATTATTTTATCTCTAAATTTTTATTTCGCATTGAAACAGTGTAGACGTCAGTCATTAAAAAATTAATAGGAATAGATGACGTTTCTGGCCTATTTGTAATTTTTTTAAAACTGTAAGTGTAAATTTTCAAAAAAAATTTTTTTTCTTGTGGAGATGTTTGTTTATCATTCTTTCCCCATCGCTTCCTGGTAAATAGTAGGGACACCGCAAAAGATCATCATACAAGCGGCCATTGCACTTTGTGGCAGAGTTGCCTATGTAAGGTATTAAAAAAGACTTTTTCTACCCCTAGTTAAAAGTATTTGCTCACTCCAGCTCTAGTACATACTCGTGAAAATGATAAATTAAATAAAAGAGGCGTTATCTCGTCAGTAGTAGCAGGTATAGTCCGCTACTTTAGGCAGGTACATCAAAACCATAATGACCAATAATGGGAAAATTTGTTGCGTTCTTACTGTAACTACATCCTTCGAAAATTAAACAATTCGCATAATTTTCCCTTTTTCATTTTCCGAAGATAAAATAAGTGTAATAAAAAAAATCTGAAAGCTTTCAGATTTTACATTACTCCCAAAGGGGCGTTTTTTAAAGTTTTCTGTGTTACCATTATTTTTTAAATATCATGTTCTTCTCACTTAAACCGTAAACAGCAATCAGCCAGTTCAACAGCAATATCACAACAGCCTCGCGCGCTGGAAATAAATATGTTTTTTTTTCGTGCAGTGTTGCCATTGCTCGCTTTGAAATCGTTGTGTTTCTTAATCAAAAACTCATAAATGCTTTACGAAATATGAAATAGATAATAAAACCCATTCCAAATTCCAAATTTGTTCTTTCAGATGCCCATATTTGGAGGAGGATTATCTTATTCAAAATTTGATGGCTCTAGGTACCGTTGTTTTATCACAATGCAAGAAACATACATACATTGATGCAGATTCTTCATTATTTAATTTCTTTAAATATAACATAGGGCGATAATATATGGGTGGCAACAGTTTGAAAAGTGATACGGATATTGACAGTGAATCGACGCAAAATGCAAAAACGAAATTAATAGCCCTTCCGATCTAACACTCCTTTGGGCTAAAAAAAGAGAGGGGACTGTTACTTTGCGAGCAATTTTTGTTTCATTTATTTTAAATTCTTTGCCGCTATGTATATCTAAATTTCTTTTGTATATTTTTAAACATCTATTATCATTGTTGTTTTGCGGTCGTTTGTGCTTCTCATTCATCTATCTTATGCTTTAAGCACCCCGAAAAATAGAATGAGCATTAAATTTGGCTGTCGATGGGTCATTCTACAGAAGCCTATCTTCAGAGTCATCAGTTATGGAAAAATTCATCCTAAGAAATATTAAAACCGAGGCATAATGGAAGGAGCATTGTCCTGTTTGAATAATGCATCTTTCTTATATGTTAAGGTCCGGATAAGTTTAATAAATTTCAATATCTGTTGTGCAATAACAGTTTCCCTAAAATAAGAAAGTCGATAGACAGTTTTGAATAAATTTCCCTTATATAACTAGCTTGAGCTGCTCAAATTATTCTTATTTTGAATATTAAGAGTTATTATAATTCCCACACGACCTCTGGTGCTATTAGTTTCTATGCTATTATTATCCTGTTATTATTATTATAACGTCCGGTTCTAATAAGCGCCAAAGGTACCATTAATCTCTATCCTATTCTTTTTCGTATTATTATTCTTATTGATATTAATAAAATACTTCTGATGCCAATAAGAGCAAGAGAGGTGCCATTAGTCTCTATCCTGTTGTAATTACTATTATTATATCTCTATAGCACCAGAGGTGCTACTGGTTTCAATCTTACTATCGTAATTATACCACCAGTAGTGCTAATAATTGCAACTCTGGTGCTATTATTAATACCACTTGATTATTCTTGATTCTCACTGTTTTGTTCGTATCACATTTCTGTTAATATGAATTTCTAAATAAAAAGGTGTTACCATCAAATGTTGCTGCCATTATATTTTTAAACATATAAGACAGGTACAGAAATAAAGTGTTTGGCAACACATACAAAAGGATGTTGCTACCAAATGTTTTCACCATGTATTATATTTAAAGAAATAGTCTAAAGAGTATAAAAAAATTATGGCGACACTAAAGGGAATTCTAAAGATGTGGTGTTGTTAAATATTTCGTAGTTTTGCATTTGAATTTTATGAGGTATAAATTCGAAGAAAGTGATTTTTAGTAAAAAAGGCAAAAAGTTAATAGTTAAAAGTTGTGTTAACAGAAGTGAGTCCAAGAGCAGGTTAGTAAACTACAAGCTCAGCTGGGGCATTAAAACAAGCCCACTGGTACGACGTTAAAATCGGAATCCTTTCAGGTTTTCTTTTCCTTTTTTTTCCTTTGCCCTCTTCATAATTTAGTTAGGGAAATCTAATTATTTTCTTAGAAATTTGGGCTGAAATTCGGTGTTCTATTTCCATGTTTTATCATCATTCTCGTTTAGTATGTAAAATCATTTAGAAATACATGCTTTTTTAAATTAGAGCCTACTACATAGCTTTAAAGATAAATTGCTTTTATCTTGTTCTTTACTTCTGTATCTGATTTTACCAACTATTACCAAGTTAATTACACACACACACATATATATATATTATAAAGATGGTATTTCAACTGCTTAATTAAAAAATTTGATGTGGAGACCACATGAGTTCCTTGTACGGCCTATTAAATTATACATATTTTTATTGCACTTCATTTAAACATATTTTCGCGAATTATTCTAACCTAATTAACCAATCCCTCGATGCAGGTTGAAAATTACATCAAAAGTTGCAAATTTTGAAATTAAATATCCTGGGGCATTTTTGTCGTACGGGAATCAAACTTATTGTAATTTTATTTTTTCATAACGAATATAAAACGTTCTCAAATATAAGTATAGGAAACGGGAGACCGCATTTAAAGTTAGAGTTCGTTATTTGTCCAAAAGTAATTTTTTTCCTAAATTTAACATTCCCATAACATAAATATTTTCTTCATTTAAAACACTTCTGTAATTGAAAGTATATCATTATGACCAACGATTGCCAAATAAAGACCGGTAATGACTTTTCAGCCGGGTAAGGGTGTGGGTATATATATATGCGTTTGGTAATGAGGATTGCAATGAAAAAGATAAGTTAAGATACAATGATAAGATAATATTAAAAAGATAAGATGTTATGACAGTTCCATATACAAAGTTTCAGCTTTCTATGGCTAATCGTTTTTGAGTTATGCGAGATACATGCATAGGTATACATTTCCCGAAAATATTGGATTTTTAGTTTAAATCCATTTTACAATCTCTTTTTTAAAAAAGTGTCCATTATTCTGTGCGTACGGACAGACTTCACGCAAAAATTGTCCAGATGGATTCGGAAATGTTCCAATTGGATGTTTTTGTTGGCGTATGATTCCCGAAATTTTTGACGATTACAATACTTCCTGTACTTCGTACAAGGGAATCGGATGCAAGATGCAAAATGAAGAAAATACATACAATCCACAAAAATAAATGTAAGATAGATGACATACTAATAGTACTCCTTATAATGGTTTCAGAATCGAAAAACACTCGATCATTTTCTGCAATTTCTCGTTGTTTAGATAACAATCGATGCATTTTACTCTTCGGTAGAACCAACCCTTCAGACCTAGAATCCCATCTGAAATTACGTTTCTGCATATCTCTTCTTCCAGGAAAATCATTTCGCTCAGACTCTAATGCATCTCTCAGAATCTCGTAATCTTGGACAACTAATTACAAAAATATTTTACGGTTCTCCGGCATCAGTGGTCGAACTAATCAGAAACCCTAATTAGCCACGCCAGTCTAATAATGACCAGGGTGAATCGGGAAAAGACGGAAAAAAAGATGAAAAGATGGTGGGAGCGCGAAAAGCGAGGAAGAATTACCGCCTCATCTGAACTGTACGCCTGCTGCTGTGGTGCTTCCTTTAAGCGCAAACACGCATGAAATAAGCCGAGAGCAGAGGCTGGCTTCCTAGAGAGCCAGCCAACAAATCGACAATCTCTCCGATCAATAGAGGGGGATTGTGGAAGGAAGAAGTGGTTGAAAGTAGGGGCGACAAGCCGCGGGGCGGACTTGAACCAGTGTCACAGCTGGGAGGTACTGAAGAAAGAGCCCACTTTACAATTCAATACCATCGCATCCGCTCACGTTTATAACATAACTGCAGGAATATGTATTGGCCTTGTACACGGCGCCAAAGAATATCGTTATTTTTATGCTTTGGAACGGTTGCAGACAGGGAACTTTTTAGTTGCATTTTAGTAAAATGTGCATGTTGCAGCAACTGCGGTTTGTTATAAATGTGCAGTTATCTTTAAAATAAATTTGAATTTTTATTTCTTTCTTCCTACCCCTCCCCCCACACAAAAAGTTCCAGCAGCAGGTGCAAAGAACGTCTGTCGAATTACTTTTCTTTCGGTGAAAGTTTTAGTTAGTTGCTGCTGTGATGGTTAATTTATTGGTTCGTATTTTTGGGAAGACTCGAAATCATCGAAGAAGAAGTACGTCTTTTTTTTCATTATATATATATCTGTTGTTGCTTCTTTTCGATCGAAACGTTCGCAGTTATATTTTAATTTTATTGCTTTCCCGCGAGAAAGCTTTAAAAATATATTCAAGATGTTTACAAGAATACTTCGCTTACTATTTTGCGATTTCGGGTGGCTTTTCAAATAACGGTAAGCTATAAAAATTTTATTGCTTCACGTAAATCATACGAATTAAAGAGCGGGAAAATAAGACAAGCATTGGGATCGCCAATAAAAACCTTACCTATAAGAGCTGTTAAAGAAATGTCACACGTATTTATGATATGATAGTAGAAGAGTATTGAAACACATTCAGATTAGCTGGTACAGTCCCCGAATAATCATAAATTCATAATATACAGTCGATCCCCGTTATAACGAAACCCGGGTTATAACAAACAAAACTTCTGCTACTTTCCAATTTTCTGAACTGTTAATACACGCTTAAATGTAACTTTTGACTGTTTTAGATAACTTCCGAGGTAAAAAAATCAGATATAACGAACTATATGGTTATCTTCGATTGAAACTAATTTGAATTTTTCGAATTTTTTCCTGAATTTTTTCATGTTTTAAAGAAAAAAATTACTAACTTTGCTTTGATTTAACCCTTAAAATTATGAAGTTTTAGAGGTTAGGATCCACATTCATAAAGGGAAGCACCTTTACATTGCTTTTCCTTTATGAATTACGCACTTTTCCCTGTGTTCTAAATAAAGAAAATCCGAAATAAGTGTGACCTGCTATCTAAGAGAATTAGGACGTAGTAATCTAATCTTAGGAATATAATATATGTGACTGTTAAACCAAAGAGCGTAAGTGGATTCTTTAACTCTATTCAAATTCTTTGATTGAGCTGTTAGACAGGGCTCTATTAAGTGCTGATAATACGATTGAAATTTTGAAATGTTGGGTATGAAAGAAAAAAAAGTATTGAATCTAGTGAGTTTTGCTTATACAGTTGATTCGTCATTTAGAGAATGAAAATCTTTTACCATTATTTTTTTGCTTTGATTTGTTTGAGTATAAATACTATCCACGTTCTGTCCTTCGAATGAGGGTTTTGAGTTGTTTATGTCTTTGAAAAGACATAGAATATTCTTAATAAATGTTACTGAATCTTTTCTTTATAACGATAGATATCTTAAGTAAAAGATAAACTCCTCAATATTTTTTGTTATTCGTTTTCATATTTTCATGAGATAATCTACTTTTCTCACAACGAACTGGATATAGCGAACCAAACATACGGTATCTTGAAGTTCGTTATAGTAGAGTGCGACTATTTAAATTTAAAACAAAAAAACTATATCCCTTTTTCCAAGAGATCTCAAATCATTAGTTATTGTTTAAAATATAGGAATATACCCCAGTTGTTAAGATAGTATCACTTCTAAGATTCAGATGAGATGGGTCTCTTCTACAGATCTTCAGCTTATAATTGTACTGTATTTTTTTGCATGCAGTGTATTAACTTGTATTTTTCTATTTTATTGTTTACTTTTAATTTAGAAAATTTTCTTACTGTAATATATAAAAGGGGCTTTTGAATTCCACTGCCGAGTACGTACGAGTCAGTTTTTCAGTTATTAGTTCGCAATCATTCATTTTTTTTTCATGGAGGAACAACTGGCTTTCTATAAAATAATAAGCATTATAATTGATTTCTACAGATTGGTTAAAAAGTCGCGGATACTGGAATACTGGAAATCCCAGAATGGGTATTTAAGGCAAATTGTTTCAACTGATGTCACTCCTATACAAGTGATCTCAAACGCCAATTCCAAACAGCTTTGTTGGTTACATTTTGTTACTCAAATATATGGAGAGTTAAACATCAAATTTTCAAGCTGGCATGTATTTCAAGTGATTCCAACAGGTTTAATTAATAATTAAATTCAATTTAAACTAAAACAGAACAAATCATAAAATATTTTTAAGTTTTCTGAGAAAATGTTTGAAACACGACAAAATTTCAGAATGAATAATAGTAATTTAATCTACTTCTCTTATTTATTAAATTTTTCATCCAGTACCGCTGTATTAAAAGATTCAGGGGCAAAAATTATGTGAGTTATTTAATTTTCGAAGAACGCAGTTATATATATATACATACAGTGGTGAAATAAATTAAGAGAATTTGCATATTTCATTGAATTCCATGAAAAGAACTGAACTGAAGGAAAAACCACGGCTTCTAGATAAAAATGCAAATCTTGTACGGCAAATACGTAAGCGTACCCGTGTGTGTAGGCGAAGACAGTAGAAAAACAGGCTTTATAAGAGCGTGGAGGGTAAGAAGAATTCCGTTCGCTAGCACGCCTCAAGGAATTTCTTGGTGTTATCTTGCAGCAATCGGTTAAATTCACATCGGAACAGTAAAATTGAGTAACCACCAACGTTTAGATGATGGAATGAGGTGGCGCATTGTGGGGAGGCTGTAGGCAAGCCAATCGCAAGTCCAGATATGCAGAGAGCGCGCAGC
>KK115734.1:53696-155373 GCA_000611955.2 Stegodyphus mimosarum
TCTTTATGCATTAAGAATTAAAAGAAATACAAAAGAAAATTACTATTTAAGTCAAACTTCATGAATAGGCTGGCAAATGGGTTTTATCGATGGAACCTTTGCAGCCATTTTTACTTTTAAGTAGATTGATGACTTGCTCCTTCACATACTCGCTGCTCGTTAGAGAGCAGCGCAGAAGAAAGCATTTCTTGACCGAGAGGAGAGATCTTGCTCGTAGCAAAGGGTAACGAATTATGATGCAGCGTAATTTAACAATTTGCTTAGAATTTCTCTTCTCTGAATACATCTCCTAACGAGAGTATTTATTCACAGAGATAGAATATCATGAAAATATTTATTTTTTATTCCGGAATGTTAGTTTTTAATTATTAAATGTATTATTTTATATATATATCATTATTGTATATATTGTTATAATCATAAAAATGAAAAATTGAAAGGATTCAGATTTTAACATCGCACTAGAGGATATATTAAGGAATTTTATGCTCACGCTGCGCTCACAATTTATCAATCTTCTCTTGTACTCACTCCTGCGGACCCAACATCATATTCTTCGCATATGCCTCTCATAAAATTCATGAGTAAAATCACAAAAGATTTAAAAATAGCATCTGACTTACAAAAGCAGACTGTTCTTGTGTCTTTTCTAACGATACGTTTAACTTCTTTCAAGTAAAAAATTCTTCATTACCGTTGCTTTCACTGTCGGCTGGTTTTACAGGATCATCCACTTCTTCTTTCGTCATTGCTTAATTAATTCATTAAATTCCCCTTCTTCCATATCTGAAAATCCTTCTTGAAATTGAGATTTGTACTTTTTCTTTTGGTATCATTTCCAGTCGACGCAAACCCTTTAAAATTGTTGGTAACGTCTAGTCAGAGCTGATCAAGTGTTGATGAATGAATGTTGAACTGCGTATGAATGATCTAAAGTTGGGCACATTAATGACAGAATGTGTACATGTGATAATGTGTTCATGTGCAATCGCGTTCCTCAAATCTATGTTCGGCAAGGGGGCATCTATCTGATAACAGTTTTAACTGACTAGCGGCTTGTGCGGCCAAATACCTAAAATAGTTATCATAAAACATAACGTATAACTATTTTTATCAGTCAGCTAGTGTCCTTTAAAATATTTAGTATTTTCAATTACACGTCTCATTTTAATGCATTTTTATTTCAATCAATCAGATTTGAAAGTAGAAAAAAAACATTCTTAAGAAATGCATTTATAGTTCTTAAATTACTTGATTTGTAAATCAGTAGCATACAGATTATTTTGGAGCATCGAATATCTTAGTGCTTACTGAATGGTAAAATGATGGCGCGTGAAAATATTTTATTTAAGACAAAGGCAACACGTTGCTTTTAAATCTTTGAATTTTCTTGAACAAAATTTAAACACTAATATCTTACATATTACCGAAAGGCAGCAGTCTCTCGCTTTAGAGATGAACATGTTTGATTTCGAACAATGCTGTGATTGTTCACTTTTAAATCGCTGAGTTTGTAAATTAAAAATTAATTAAATTCGCAGTAAATCAAACTGGATTAAAAATTTAAAAGCTTCTCAAATTTCGTATCTGAAACAGACACACGATTGAAAACATCATATTGCATTTATAGGTATTTAATGCATGTATATTTCGAATTATTCGAAATGCAACCTGAATAACGCCATTATGAAGACAAGCTTTCTTTATAAAGCAATTCGATGTCAGCCTCACTCCTCAAATATGTGGTCACTTTCCTTTTGTGTCGAATCAGCTTATCAAATAAAAGGTTCTACTACCAAATGTCATCGCTGTACATTATTTTTAAAGAAGATGTAACGTTCTACTGTCTATCTATTGTGTAGAATCTGGAGAAATAGTGATTGCACCGGAGAAGGTTTTAAACTACTCTTTATTAAACTCTTTAAATTATTTACAATGCCTCAACTTGACGCTAACATACTACGCCTCTGCTTGGGCAGTAACTGAAACAGTAGAATCAAAACTCAAAATTGGAGATATTCACAAGTAGTAGAAAATTAACTACAAGACTCAATCAATCCTGTATCCTACAGCGCGTAGATGAGTCTAGTGCCAGCAAGATAATAGCTACTAAGCCACGTCTAACCAGCAATATATGCTAAGCCGAAGCTTGCGTTACAACCACGCACAGAAATTTTCCAGACTCTCTCTAACTTTGCCTACTAGAATATCGATATTTAAACTTTTTCTCCCACTGGTAGATATATGTAGCTGCGGGGAGGTCGGTACACCCGATCATTACGTCACAACTTGTCCTTTGACAGAAGAACTGCACATTCCTTTTCCCAGCACCAATCGACAAGCCTTTTCCAAATTCTTGATAAAGCAACGCCACTTAACTCGCAAATTAGTGCGTATCATTGATAAGCTCTCTTCTTTAAACCTGGACTTATGCCAACCATCATAGGACTTTATTCTGCATATAAGCTCCATACGAATCGGCATATATGATTTCTGCATAATTGTACTTCATTACCTAATATATATAATCTGTTATAATATTCTATAGTATATCCATATGTATTTACTTATTGTATCACGCAGCCTTACTACATCTTTTGTATTAAGTTTACTTATTAGGCATATCATACAAATCTGGATCGTGGTGGACGTGGTGCTGTACTAATTAACCGTATGGTAGAGGCATAGTGCCCACGTCCTCCGTTCCTTATCCTTATCCCACTGGTAGAATTTGTATTCCTTACGCGCGCTACCAAATTTATCTGGCACTGACAATTAGGGGAATGAAGGCTTGTAGGAAAGTAGCTTAAAATTAAATTTAACTGGTTATTTAAAATAAATATAAATCCCTACATTTGTCCATGCCAGAATTTAAGAGACTTGGATAAAGGTCCTTAAAGACCTGTTGCAAACTGATAAATTCTACACTAACAAGACATGAGCTCCGTTTACATTGAAATTTAAAATTCTAAGTTATAACAGAAAGAGCTTTTACATCATAGTTCTGTTCCACTTTCTTCATAGTCTTTCAATTGTCCTTCAATCATCTCCTTCCAGTCATCTGGAAGGAATACTTATGAATACAAGATTCTAACAATAAATAACACTTTAACTTCACATTACAATCTTTTATTAAGTTTCTAACCTTTTTGCATTTAGCGTAGCTTTTTCAGCTCTTCCGCATATTACGATGTTTCATGAATTCAAAATTCTTCAATTGCATTCATGCTTAAATTTTAAACTTTAATCTTCTTTTGGCTCTCCAAAATGTTTTGGGTGAAAACGCAGGTGTACTATGTTATGGAGAAAACATCGACTTGTTAGCACATAACAACCTTCTTAGACACACCCTAAATCCATTTCTAAATTCTACATGAGCTAATAAACATGAAAATTAACTACAGTGTCGGTGGAGAGCCCTACAAAACACATGCATACCAAATATTTTCTACATTCATCTTAAACGCATGCAAGCTTTCGCTCAAAATCGCATGATTTGATTTAGCTAACATTTCTTTTAAGCGAACTCAATCGTCTACATTAAACTTTAAATGCATTAACTTTTACATTTTGAATTTTTAGCACTAAATACATATTATATATGCTTTTTTGAGCTTTAAACCTTCATTAAAAGTATCATTTACTTTAACACAACAGATATTTCAACATTTTAAAAACAAATACTTTTAAGGCAATAGAGAATAAAATGAAAATTTTACTTGAATGAATCCTTTTCTTCCCCAAAAGTGCAAACCTAAAATAAATTTTCATTAAAAAGTACTAATACGAAGCTGCTTGTATCAGGCCAGATCTTTTGGCACGTTAACATAAATAGTCTTTCTACAAACAAAACCGAACTGCTAGTATTTTGCATTAACCTAACATTTCTATAATACACTATACTTTGTGCTTTCGCCAAATAAAGCTGAAATAACTTTAGTCTGAAAGTCCTCAATCGAGGCAATAGCTTTTATCATGTAACTTTGTATTTGAAACATTTTCATGCAGGCACAGATACCATACATTGCAGTAAAAATAATTACATTTCTATAAATCTCCCATAGGGTAAAACGTTTCAAAGCAAGGACATCTAAACCAAAATTTCTTTTGTATTTGTTTAAAATCATATCTGTTCGTACAGCTGTACGCACAGCAACGTGTCCATTTCCATTAGCTAGGCCAGCTAGATCGCTTACAGCGCCACCTGTCCATCTCATACCTTGCTTTTCTATGTGATTCTGATTACCATTGATGTTTTCTATTTTCCCTGTAGGTTTGTAAATGGAGTTCTGAAACACCTTGTATAACACTCAACACTAAGATTTTATTTCAAAAGTTATATAGTTCATTATTAATAACTTTGTGTTATACAGTATAAATGTGTATACCATATAAGTCTGAGATAGCATTTTACTTTAATAAATATAACACTAACAGTAAATATTTGAAATTTTTCAAACAGTTACTTTTAGTGAAACTGAATTTATTGACATATTTATTAAAATTTCAAACAACTGCGTTTTTTACATATCATATACGAAAATACTTTTCTAGCTAGTGGAAAATGAGAAAACGTTCAGTTCATAAAGCATAAAATATTCATACGTCTGCAATTAGTATTTAAAGAGGCAACTTTCAGAAAGGCTGCTTTTCTCTATAGGCATTTTGTCCGAAAACTTTAAAGCAAAATCTTGCAAAAGGAAAATCTCAGAATTGAAAATTACTTCAGGATTGAGAATTCTTGAGATTCGTGCAAAAATTATGAATAAATGAAACTGATATTTTTAGTTTGCTGAAGAAAGCATTTTAAAAGTTATTGAAAATACATCCCAGTGTTTTTCAAAAATCTATTTATTGCTTCGTATCATAATTTTTGCATAAAAATTTCTAAGATTTTCTTATTTTCTTTTTAGGTAAGGCTTTCTTGTTTCCAAGTTTTCCTCCTAGTTGGTGAGTTTTCTTATTTTTTTTTTGAAGTAGTGTTGCTGCTTTCCTATTGAATGATAACGTGTAGGAAGAATGTTAAGTGTACGTATAAAGTTTAGCTCTAAATGAAGAATTTTCGGTATATTTGTATTAAGGGGGGATCATTCGTTAAATATGCGCCAATATCGTAACCTATTTAAATCAGATCATGAAGAACATGCGCATTGTTTTGCTGCTGAAACTTCATTAAGTTGCTAATAATAGCGCATAAATCTATGCTCTGAAACTAGCAGAACAATAGAATATCAAAGTATCTGTGCATTGATTATTATTGTTGAATGTGTAAAGTGTCGAATTTGTGAAATTCTGTGATGCCTTTTGCAAGCTACAAAACCAGAGATCGCGCAGATTCGACATCGCGCATAGCTTTGGCACTGCGCATTCTAACCCTTAGGTGACTAAGGACGTCGTTCATCCGTTTGCTGAAAATTCTTAAACCCTTGAAATTTCATTTGAGATTCACAACAATTTCTTTCCCTTGTTCATTTTGTTCTTTCACTTGCTCAAATAGGCATGAAGGTTTCAAATGATAACGTTTCTAGTTCCTAATAATGGCGCTTCTATTATCTCCTGAATGTATACTCCTGAATGTAAAGTCAGCATTAACCTAACGATAAGGAAATACAAACGAATCCTTTTAGCACAAGACGGTGTACAATAAAATTGAACTGGTAATAGATGAGTTGAATATTTTGAGAAACTGAACTTATTATGTATTTTAGGAAGAGGGTAGAATCAGAACATGCGAATTCGGTCGTTTGAACAAAAGACTGCCTCGGGCGTTTTAGTTACAATATTTTAGTTTAGAGTTAAACTTTAAATGTAACATGTTCGTTATATATGAAATATCTATTCTTTTTATGAAGCTTTATGCATTTTCAGTGTTGTCGCCATCCATTTAAATTTCGCGCAAACGTATATGTTTGGCGCTAAAAGGCCTCCCGTTAACAGAAAAGTGCCGTATTTTTCAGCGTTCTTTATTCTGCGTTGAGTAAGTCAGATTCGTTTACAAATACTGTATTCTGTCACAAGGAGAATTTTCTTCGAAATTGTCTTAGGACCGCTCATTCAAACTTCACCATTTTCAAATGTTTTTCAGTAGCTAAATGTTATGGCAACCACTTAGTAGAAGCCACCAAGCTTTCACAATGGGCCCAACTCTAGCAGCCATGTGCATGAACCATGCTCGTAACAATACTTCAGTCAAGCAACGCTGCCATTTTCATATGTGTTCTTTTTGCAGAATTCTTCTCTTACAACTGCTACTAACTTCCTATTAAATTGCAAAGAACATTATCTACTTGTACACAAGTACTTTGGAGTGGTTTAATGGTAGAAGAAGAGGCATGCGAGAGTATCATTCAGTTTTTTCGTATCACTTTTGAAATGTTATTGCACGTATTATTTAAAAAGAAATTAAAGAAATTAAACAATGAAGAATCTGCGGCTGTGTATGTAAGTTCCTCGCTTTGTGGAAAAACGACGGCACTTACAAGCTGGAACATTTGCGCCTCGAAGGCAGCATTTTAAACTTCGAGTTTGATTTTCATTTATTTCATATTTTATAAAAAATTACAGAATTTTTGTTTAAAAAAAACTAAGCGATTTGAAAGCGAGAAGCGGCAACATTGCTGGAAATAGTATCTTTTAATCTCCGGCTCGCTAGACTGTTCGCATTCGGCAAAATGTTAGATATTCGTTTTTCAATTTTAATCGACATATTCCGATATTTGAAAGCAATGAGCCACAAATAGAAATATAATCAAGCACTAGCGTGTTGCCATTCGGTAATGTGTAAAATATTTAACTTTCAAATTTATTGTTTCTCTTACTGAGTCACAAACCAGTCGCTGAAAGCGATAAACACAGTTCTTAAAAAAGTTTTTTCTACTCCTTAATCTGGCTGATTTCAATAAAAATAAATTTAAATCACGAGAGATCTGATTAGAATAAAAAAGCAGAAAAACTGTGTCAACAGGATTGAGGACAAGAGCAAATTGGTAACCTGCGATGCTCAGCGAGAGCGCAGAAAACCTTTACAAATCCTCTGTCGCAACGTAAAAATCTGAATTTTTAAGATTTTCTTTCTCTTTCTGCAACTCTTTCTCTCTTTTTTTTAGTAGTCAGTAGTTGTAATTGTATATCTATTTTCTAACTGTATACCGATTAACTGTTGCATACCTCTACTATAACCTTAACATGTAGTAAAAATGTTCTTGTATAATAAGTATAATGAACAACATATAATGCACATTACCTTTTGTAATTACACACAAAATGTACCTGGAGATCTGAAAGTTAATGCCGAAATTGATGATCGTGATAATAACTTGAACGTTTGAAGATTCAATAAATACCATCTGATCTTCTCGGACCGTCCTACGGCGAGGACTAGCTTATAATAGAACGTTGATGCAGGGTTGATAATAATGCTGTAAGGTTTAAGCAGAAAATGTCATCAGCTATCCTTTGCAGAGTTTTGCGTTGTTTGCCCTAACATATGGAAAAAAGGCACAGTTAAAGGCGGTGGGACTATATCTGTATTCCTAATAGTCCTAATAGTGAAATCCTGGTGCTCCGCATATCTACATGTACCTGTTGATTACTGACGCTGCATGCCGCATCAGTTGTACAGATGGAAAGGGCATCAGAACTTCACCATCGGTTATCCAAATATAGTCCCATGGCTTAACGGTGTATTACTCTCATTTTGATGGAAAACACTACAGGGGGAGGGAGAAACTGTCTAACGATCTAACGGTCTCCCACGTTTTTTTCTTTTACTGCCACCAAATCACTCCAGAGTTTTTTTTGTTGGCCGGTATTTTAAGCGCTCCTTGCCCCACAGATCCTATACCAGAGATTTCCAAAGAGGACAGTATCTACGCCCTGGGTGTGTATAAAATTTTGAACATGTCAAGGAAGATCAAGAGATCGATAGCCGAATATGCACCAAAAATTGATTGGCATAGTCAAGATTCAACCGACTGTAAAAAATTATTAATAAAATTTGTAATAAATTGTTTGTTTATATTAAGTTTTAGGATAAAGTCGTAAAAATACATATATAAGGGAGGAAATGCATTAAAATTATTTAATAAATTTTAAAAGTCAATAATATTTTTATGTTTTCGATTGTTTATATCGACACTGAATCGAATATTATATCGAGACTGAATTGTTCATATCGATACTGAATTCCATTACGTTGATAACTTAATATAATTGTGCGTTACGGGACAGATGGCATTTTTTCAGAAGATGTATTGCTGTATACACCAGCCACTTCCAAAATTTTAAAGAAGATTTTAATGTTCGTTCCAAGCCGTTATAAAATTTGACTTGCTTTGAAAGCATAAACTAATTTCAAATTCCTAACAGACCTAAAGAAAATTATCACTTTGTCTGAAATTTAACGACAAAGTCTTTGAAACATTTTAATATAACCTTTTCATTTAAGCACGAACTTTCAACATAAATGCATTTCTTACGCTCAGAGAAAAAAACCACAATTCGTAGAGACACTACTAAAATAACAGTGAAACGTAATTTAAAATTTAGGCTAGTAGTCAAAGAATACACAATTAAATTTAAATCGAGGTTAATCCAAAACTCTAACCTGTGTAACGGTGTCTGCCGAAAGTATCCCGATAAAAACATCACGGACGAAAACGTCGCGGAGAAAACAACGCAAGGCGAAAATGTCGTGGAGAAAAGAAAGCAAACAGAAAACATCGCAGTTCTAAAACATCGCGGTACAAAATATCGTCCTCGAAAATAAACTGGTTCAAAATCTTCCCAGTTTAAAAGCATCGTCGTCGAAAATATCGTGGTAAAAAATAAAGTACCTACAAATCATCGCATGGCGTTTTTCAGGTTTTAAAAGCTGTAAATGCATTTTCGCATAATGATTTGGGAGGGCAAGAAGAAAAGAGGGACATTTTTACTTTTGTATTTCATATTTTTGAGTGAACAAATAAATTTTTGCTGAAAAAGTAGTAAGGAAACTTAAGCATTTAAAAATTGAAAATGACTAGAAAATTAATATAGGCTTTAATAGAATATTAAATATACATAGTTAATTATCAAAGGTCATTAATAAATTAATCTTTTTTTGTAAAGTTCTACCCATAATGGTTCATGAAAAATACAGCCTAAAAATGTTTAGAAAGAGGAAGATAAATAAGTACATGAGGTTACATGTATAAAAATTGCTTGGTTAACTATGAAATTACTTTCTTTCACGTTTGTTAATCTGATATTATTTTGGTGAAAACTATATCTTGTTTTGTTTCCGTTTATTCTTAAAGTGTCGGTAACCTTTCTTACGTGAGTAAAAAGTCTAAAGTCACGTCTAAAGTAACGTGAAGCAAAAATACGCTATCTTACAATCTAAAAACCTCAGAGAATATTCAAACATAAGCTTTCTTGGAAACACATGGTTATTCAAATTTTGAAATTTGAATGTTATCCGAGTTAGCTATTCCAAAATAGAAGTTATTACCGAACGACCATTACTGACTTTGCGCTTTTTTATGTAATAGAAGTCAAATCAATCTTTAGTCACTTGCTTGCCACGTCACGAGGTCTTCAATCCTCACTTTATCAGTACTTTCTCTTAAGACCCCAAGGCCGAACCGGGATACCGGGCGCTCGTCTCACCTAGGGTCTCGGATACCATTCCATTGGGAGGCAAACTACAGATACCTTTGTAAACCTGAAGATTTGACTGATCAAAGTGCTTCCACCAGCACTACGTGAGATGCTCTTTACCTACGACATTACCCAGAAAACTCGGACCAGGGAGCTGCTAGTATCATCGCCTCTAGGACTTAAGCCAATCCTCCTCTGTCCAACCATATAGACGATCTTCTTTCAGGTTCTGGAACCGCCAGGTTCGTGTTTTTGTTATCCCAGAGTGCTACTGCCATAATAAAATACTAAGTCAGTGTACTACCCAGAGCTGTAACTCTCAAGTTAAACCCTAACTTGTGATTCGAGTAACCGCTTAACTGCAGGTGATTCACAATTGAACACCTTAGCTCTCCGACCCATATTTATACCCTGCAGCATGGACTTTGAAAACTTCTGGAAGAATCGGTCGTAGGGTTTCGAAAATGTGCTTTCGTATATCTTCCAGAAAGTCGCCGAATTGACGAAAAATCGCCAAATGTCGCCAAGTTTGCAGTAAATGCAGTAAATTGTCTGTATCTAGAGTTCTAATTGAGCTATTTTTACCATACCAAAGCCGCTGTACTCAGAATTTAAATATCTACAATTCTGTATAATAAATAAAGACTTAAATGTAAGACATGTGACCACAAATTACATTAAACTCAATAGACAATAAAATTACAATTCTAGAAACAATAAATTGTATAGTCATTAAGTTACATCGATGCAAGAATCTGAAAAATAAGCAGCGCTTTTTCCGAGATTCGAGCTCTGGACCTCCCGAATACGCGTCTAGCGTGCTTTCAGTTACATCACGAAAAATGCGAAAAGGAGGGAGAAAATATCTTATATACTGTCCCTTTCAAAGAGCGACTGAGGATTAGGGGACCCGATCTTGGTGGTGACGAATTAACATGAACCACCTTTTAGTTCGGGAGCCACTTGTAGAGTCTTCGTTTAGAATTTTTCGAAGGCAGGAAAGTGAAAAAATCCGCAGTGCCCTCGTCTGGATTGCGGAGTCCCGGAAATGTGCCGAATCTTCGGGCCTCCTCAATACGTATCAAATGAGGCTTCCAGTTACGCAACGAAGGCATGCAAGCTGAAGGGAGAAATTACCGTATAAAATAAATATGAATATATCTAATGAATATAAATATGAATAAGCCTCTTGCCAAGCAAGCACGAACTTGGTCGAACATCCGTTGTATTTGCCAAGTTCCTTTCTTAAAAGGATTACTTAACAAGCATTTAATAAATCACTGGCAATCCAGATCGAATTGTCCTCATGTCTGTACTAAGATGCTTACATTTTCCTCTGCATTGACAACCTTTCTTTCAGGCTATGGATCTTTTATAACGTATCTTCATCGAGTGAGTATTACAGAACTGGACACTTGTGAATGTGGGCAACAAGGAACTCCAGATCATTATGCCTTTTCCTGTTGTCTTACGAAACCTTTTCCCTTGACCAAGCCATATGATCAATACTGAGAACAATGGACTTCACACCGAGTAAAAACTAAGGGAGCTCTTACTGAACTGACTAAAATATTACAATTCTGTAAAGAAAAATATTCATACTTATCAACTATCTGAGTAATCGTTGTATAAAACATTTTTCTAAATTTTTTATATATCCATTTATTTATTTATGTATATTCATTCATTTTATTTATATCATTTCTTTCTTCATTTATTTTATTTTTGCTTTTATTTTTTGTTTTGTTTATTATACTAAGTTTTTGTAAAATTTAATCAGCAACTTTGTTTTTATTATATTAAGTACCAACTTATAATTCTGAAGTATATGTAGCATATGAATGCAAGTTATCTTTGTTTATGAAATGCTGTTGCTATATGTAATCTCTGATTTTGTTAAAAAAAAGTACAGCCCTACCCTGGTGGTGACGGCTGTTGGATTGTATTTGAAGTCTCGCTGAACAGGCAATATTCTGTTTGGTATACACCGTAGGTCAGAAGCCTGCTCAGTGGTGATAAATAAATAAATCAATAAAATAAAACAATACAACGGTACAGAAAAATTAAAACACAATCAAAAATGAATATTTACAAATGCTTACAACATTAATTTACTTCTGATAGTTCCACTCTGTAACGATGCACAAAGATTAATGTAAGTCAAGGACTTTGGTAAAATAAAAAAATAGTTTCTTCATTAAATTAAATTCGTTTCATTGCATAATTCTAGTGTAACAAAAAGTGAACGTGAAAGGTCTTTATTCTTCTACATTTGTCGAAAGTTTGAAATATTCATTTAACCAAGTGAACGAAGTGAATATTTTAAAGTGTCAATAAACCTTCGTTTTTGATAAGAAATATGAAAGGTATACTTTAAGTCAATATGAGTAAACCTGCTGTCGTATGAGTTTGGAGTATCAAATTTCCCCTTTGGCGGGTGAGGTTTATTTCTCTAGCTCCGTTATTTGGGTAGAGGAAATAATTTCCTACCATAAGTGTCGAAGATGAAAAATAAAATATATGCTTTCAACTCTATATATTTGAAAAGCTGTTTATTATTTTAGATTAAAATGTATACTAAAATGTATAACATTGGTTGGTAATTTAAACCATACACATTGCTCAATGATGTCTAAATGCAGAAAAAAATCTAAAAGGTTATTTTTTTTTTAAGAAATTTCTTCAAAAACGTCATTTTAAATTTCAGTATTTTTAACTTCGTTAGTTCCGTTAATTACCCAAAAAGTTAAACCCCAAAAAGCTGTTTTTCTGGAAAGGCGATTTTTCGTTGATGATTTGCTTTAAATATTATCCACTATGAATACATTCTTTTACTTTTTATTTGAGTCTGTTGCTATCCATCAAAATATAAGACATTTATCTTTGAAATTCAATTTGCTTGTTGTGGATCAACATAAAGTAAGCCATTGAAAAGCAACAGATGAGTCCTTAGGAATGTAATTTTTTTTTACTTTTGAATACGATTGATTGAAATAAAAATCCATTTAATTCACAATGTATCTCATTAAAACATTCCATATTTTGAAATAATTACGTTCTATATTTTTTCACTTTTCAAACTGACAGAAGATATAGAACGTTTTCGTGTTAGTCTAAATATATATTCATCTAGTAACCTATGAAGTGCTTCGCTATTTCACCTGGGCCATCTGTATTGATAATCGCTACTGGTAAATTACCGTATTTCATTCCATATCTTCCCCCTTAGTTTTCAGGGCCAAGTTCTGAAAAAAAAAGTATTCTTATAAATTTCCCCTTCCTCACTGTTCTAAGAAAATTAACCTAAATTTTAAAATGAATTCATCTACGCAGTAATAATTTTCGTCTTATTAACAAACTATCTGCGAAGTTTAACTAACTGTTGAATTTTATGCCACCTAATACAAGAACCGATCCATCACAGCGAAGCAAACAGAAGTTCATATTCAATCTGAGATTACGCTGGGTCAGCTGTAGAGTGACCTTCTCCAGTTATTTATGGACAATTCGAGGCTTAAGATGTAGCAGAGGTAACCATAAGAACTGACGAGATTCAAGTTACAGGGAAAAAAAGAAATGGTATCTTATTAGATGTTGTAATGTTAATATTACTATGTATTCTTATGGAATGTGGGTTTCTTTGAACATAATAATATTGTGATAGTAGCCTGTCGTTTATCCATGCGTCTTTTTTATTTATTATGTTCTTAACTGTAATCGCTTTCTTCGAAAATATTTCGCATAATTTTTCCCTCTCAATTTTCGTACCGTAAAATTACAAAATAAGGGAGGGATTAAGTAAGCGAAGAAATAGGGTATATTCACGGAGGTAGAAAATAAGAGGAGAGGCCTAAACAGATTTTTCCCTTGCAATGCCTTTTGGCGCACCCCTTTTGGAAACCAAAACATTCAGTGATTTGCAATTGAGAACAATAGGTTTTGACATGATGGGAGGAAACCATTTTGTAATTACATTGTAAGTATATGTATAAATGTACATATTTTCTTTTTCTACAATATTTCAGAGTGCTAAATATGTGAACGAATGTATTTTTAAGCAACATTTCTCTCTGAACGGAATTAAATGCTATACTTTTCCCAGAAGAGTTTTAATTTGAATGAAGTATTTTCACAAGTTTTTGTCATTACATTAGGAAGAAATTTTACGGTAGTTCGATTAATGATTACAAGAATTAAAATGAAAGTTAATTGTATGATTCTTATTAAAATTACGCATTATTTTTCTTTTCCATTTACAGAGCTTTTTTCTAAAATACTTTCTCAAATATGAGCTGATTTTTAGTTCTGAAGCACATTTTAAATCGAAAATCACAGTTACTTTATAACGAATGCTCTGTTTGGTTCATTTCAAATTAGATCACCTTCTATTTTAATAGTGAAATACGTTAAATTTTGCTGCTGATTTCCATTGTCCTTTCTGTGAGCATTTCTGAAAGGGATAAAGGAAAAGGTAGTTTTTTTAAAAAAACTGTTTTTTAAAGCTTGTAACTGAGTTATTGTAAAATAGAAGGAAACAATTCTTTTAATACTTATAATTTTTTTATCCTTAATTTTAACAATACACATTCTAAAAATACTACTTTACTACTTCCTTAAGTACATATTTCACAGACTGTGCTTTACAGTACCTTTTAATAGATTGTTTTCTGGTACGAATAATTCTTGCTTAAATGGTTTTATAATATGTTTGTCAGCAGAATTTTCATTTATGTTTACAATCAAAAGTTTAGGTTATTATATATTTAGATAATATTATATAATCATTACAAATTTAGATATATTTGATAACTTGATTTCTTCACAGTAACATTCACAATAGTTTATGAATGAATAAATCCTTTATTTCCGAATACATTTATAAAATATTTAAGTATTTTGTTAAAGGCAAATACATGATTTTTACAGGGATATGCATAAATACTCATATCTATTTTATATTTTTCATTTGCGGCATGTACATATCTTTAATTTCTGTGCATTCACTATATTTTTCGAGTAAAGCAATTTACAATAATTTAGCATATATCGGAATTTTTTATATAAGAAATACATACAAATATAAATTGAATGAAAATTACATGCATGTTTTTAATACGCACTCACGAGTAAGTTTTCCTTCGAAATTCCTTCATGAAGGCATCTCCCCCCATAGCAGATAGACCTTGCGTACTTAACCCTATTTAAAAAATTTAACCTGACCTATGTGCCTAATTACAAATATTTTAACATGCATAATTTTATATTTACATTTAGACATCAAGTTTCAAATTTTTGACTTAAAACACTTTTTTAGATAGATACATTCATTATAAAGTTCAAATTTTCTAGTAAATATATTTTGGCAGAGCATTCAATACCTGCCTTAGCAATTTTACTCAGTTTAATAGTTTTCTATATAATAAAATAAATAACAACGATCCATTTCACATTTAAACATTCATCTCATTGCCATCAAATCGCAGTCTTGATTGCATACCAACACTGCTTCATTTTTTAAAACAGTTAAAACAACTAATTGATCTAAATTTACATGAAATTTACATATTGCATCGTAATACGAAATGTATCAATAAGCAAAATTAATTGATATATCAGTTAATAACATTGACATCACCTTATTTTCAAATTCTTAATAAGCTGTCATGATGATGTTGCATGTCCGTATGGTCACATCATCATGGCACGTCACATCACCATGGCACGCGGCACTTCCGCCGAATTTGCAAATGTTTCTGTATACAAATATAGGGTTGCAATATAGACAAAATTAACTTATTAGCATATCTGTCTTTATATTTTTACTTATTTACCGTTATGGTAAAGGGATAGTGCTCATGTCTCCCGTTCCTTATTCTTTATGTTTTTTAAAATTGTAACAAGAATTACAAGATTTCAAGGTAATTTCATTTTTCAGTTAAGATATATAAACCCAAAGTGATTGATTTTCAATCATATAAAAGTAAAATGATGAGTTTAAAATGAACAACTATTATGCCCATCCCCTAAAAATTTTACAAAAGTGCATATTATAGTGTTATGGGCTAATGAAATATATATTTTATTTAAACCACTTTGATATCTGGAATATAAAAGAACAGTAGCAAATAAATACACTATCAAGGGCATCGGAAGAAGTATAAAATTTTTACGCTTATACCAATTAGTTATAAAGAAATTGAGCTTTAAAGTCACATGTGTGTTATATTTTTGCGATATTTTGACGTTTTAAAGGTACCATTCTTTACATATAACATAAACATTTTGCTAAAATCTACATTTTTTTATTACTTCCAGTAGCTTTGAATTTTGTAAACCAAATTCATAATCAAAATCGCTTTTGCAAGTTATCGAAAAATAAAAAAGATGTGATTTTTGCTTAAAGGCCACTAAGCTATACAAATCGCTATAACCCATTCAACAATGAATGTTTCTTCTATTCAAAAGTGCCCTCGCTTTTCAATTTGTGTGGAAATGTCGTGGATAAAAGTACCACCGAACCTCTGTTAACATGCTCTGGATGTAAATCAAACACACTTGCATTGGAGACCAAAGCTCGACAGCAGTGCGGCAGGCGTAATGTGGAAATGTCGTCTCCTTTCATTCTTACCTCCATGGGATATTATATTTTAAAAGCGCCCTTTCGGTTGACAGTTAAATTCTGAACTCTTCTGAATTTATTTTTTTCCTATTTTAATTCTTGAAATTATAATTAAAGGAAAATCTAGTTCTACATTCATTATTTGCAAACTGACAAATACATTGCGTTGTATACAATTTTAGGGCTTAATTTGTTTTAAAATGTCAGTCTTAACTAAACATGAACCACATATCTGTTATAAATCTCTTTTCCTTTAAAATATGTAAATAAATCTATTCTTTTCCTTTTAACACACTGCAATTTAGAGAGAGAAGTTTATATTGAGCAATATTTTTTTATTGTTTAGAGTCGATACTTACTATGATAGACTTAGAAACTCAGCAAAAAGTAAGGAATGTAATTTTCTTCTCAAAATGCAATTATGATAAAGAAAATGTCTGAAGAAAAATTAAATTTTATCATTCTCCTATCTGGCAAGATTTGATATAAGATAAGTTTCCTCTTTTTCTCTAAAGTGATATGTCATATTAAATGTGTCATTATTAAAGGCACCATTAAAGAAAATCTTATATTCCTTCTGTTTTGCTTATTTTGTACTTTATTATTTTATAAAAATGTTACACATTTCTTTTCCCTAACGTTACATATCTTAATTAAATTTCTGAAATTCTTCATCATTATAGGCATGATTTCTTTCCCCTAAAGAGAAATTTCATATTACAGTTTATGGAAATTCTATTTTTTTATATTATATTATATGTTTTTATATAAGTTTTATATTATGTTATTATAGGTTTTTTATATTATGTTATTATAGGTTTTTTATATTTTATAAGTTTTATATTATGTTATTATATGTTTTTTATAATTTATAAGTTTTATATTATTATATGTTTTTTTTTATATTTTATAAGTTTTATATTATATTATTATATGTTTTTAGGGAGGCACTAGAAAGGTGTCATGTCCTAGGCACTGATTTTGCTTGCTATGACACTGCTAGGCCAACTTACCATATTTCAAGGTAGTGGTGAACATTTCATGTGCTTATTTTTCCTAAAATAAAAACTATTATTAAATGAAATATTTTGCACCATTTTTTAAATTCATTATTAAATGCATTTTTCATTTCTTTAAGATGAAATTTCGGACTTGATTTTATGTGTTTTATTATTTTTATGTTTTATTCTTATCTGTTTTGCTATTTTGCCGGTTTCATATTTTTTCCCTTAAAATTATTTTTTTCCCTGAATGATATCTCATATTAACATACTAATTTTTTTGCACGTTATAAAATATGCGTATACATAAATATATATATATATATATAGAGAGAGAGAGAGAGAAAGAGAGCTAAACATAATAGAAATTAATATAAGAATTCATCAGTAGGATAAACTCGAAAAATAAAAATGCATATTGGTAATAGAAATAAGAACTAAAATTAATCTCCTTTGTTTGAAACCTTAATTCAGAACTCATCACGGGAAAATGAATTAAAATTTCATAAAATTCGATTAATGTGTCTCGAATACTTGTTTTATTCTTCTAAAACATTTGAGATTAAAAACCGATAGAAGATTCAAATAAACTTTTAGTAAAAACATTAAAATTCAATTAAAACCGAAATACCGAATCTCAAATGTATTAAATGTGTATAAATGAAAAACATACTACATTATGCAAAAATGACTATTCTTAAAAACAAAATTTGTCAAAGATACATTAAAATGCAAATCGGACTTTGAAAGAAATTGAAAATTAATCAGTAAAAGAACTCACTTTTAAATCAGATTGTCACTTAAACAAAACTCAAAGAATGGATGGTCTCTGTTTATGTGAACCTTAAACGTTTAATACTAGGAAAATAAAAAAAAAATTATAAAGAGATTTCCATAAATAAATTGTACATACAATTCTAAACCGAGCCTTAATCAGTTAAAGAAACTGAAAATCTATTAGAAAACAAAATTATTAAACAAAATGTAAACTTTAATTTTTTATAAAAACACCATCGTTTTCCAAACTGTGGACTCATGAAAAGGAAAGTTGAATTCAAAGCTACTCTTGGAGATGTAGAAAAGTTAAACTTTATATGGCGGCAGATGAAACTTTTCTAAAAGATAATGTCTGCTGTAAAATCTTAAAACGCGAAAACTTAAGTGGCTTAAAGTTGAGCAAAAAGGAAAAAAATTATAAAAGATAAGTCTTCAGATAATCGGGGTTCATAAAACTAGGAGCCCCATTCTTTTAGTAAAGTTTGCCTGTTTATTTAAATTGACAAAGTAGTAGAAAGATTAGAAAGTATGAATTTAAAGTAATTACAAGGGAAAATTATGAGATCGTTTCTCATATTTACATTAAATTTCTTATAGTGGTCATCCAACTGTTACCTCCGATTAAGGTTTAAGTAATAATTAGCATTTCACTTTAGATAAGAAATTTTAAAAATGTATTTAATGCCATCTTTCCTTAAAGATACAGAAATTTTAAATAAAGCTGTTTTATGCTCTAAGACAGAATTTTGACTAAGTTAGTGATGTCTTCTTGAGAGTTATCTACATTGTTGCAAAATTTTGGATTCTAAGGAGTTGAGTATGCATTGTATTTAGAATAACTGTTTTGGAGATGTTAAGAGTGCCAATGAATGAGTTTCATAGTAGGGAAATCAAAATGTCTTCTTTTGTCTCAAAATTTAATATCTTTAAAATTGATAATTTGCAAATCTATGTAACTAATATTCCGTTATTGACAGTTAGTTTTATTAAATATCAAATTTGAGGTATAAATGTGATCGTGTTCGATTTTATTAAATATTGCCATAATATCATCCATGTATCTGTATATGTTACAAATATAAATATTATATACTGTATAGTATATAAAAGGATCGTTGTTTTTGCGATAATTGTTGTTGGAAAGGAAATTCCTTGACGAGTAGGTACAAATTACAAGTCGCATAAGTCGTTCTAGTTCCCATCGGGATGCAGTTAATTTGTTTAGAAAAAGAAATTATTAAATGCAATATTGTTTCGACCACCAAGAGTCGTCTGCCTATCTGTAAGATCATTTCGCAACTCGCGGTTCGCATGCGCAGCTCGTATTTTTGTTTTTGCATTCTTGCAAACGCTAACTGTAAGTTTCACGCTTTACTTTTTTGCTGTGTTGTGGTCTAAAGTTGAAATTGCAAGAATAAAAGTTAACAGCCCATTCGCATTGATGTATTCTTATGTTTATTTACACTGCTGGCCACCCAAATTGCAACACCAATAAACACAAGAGATATCACAACAAAATTTATTTAGTAGATAGCATGTTGACCAAGTGTCAAATGATTAAATTTATAGACTTCTTGAAGTGTGGTTCCTTCCAGAATCAGTAGCCAGAGCAGCCGCCATTGTTGGAGATACCGCTGCCACACGCTTCGGCATTGATTCAAAGAGACTTTGGACGTGTTCTTGGGGTACAGCAGACCAAGCAGCTTCCAAACGTTGCCAAAGTTGACCTGGTGTAGCAGCTTGGGATGTAATATGGGTCAATCGTTCAGCAAGGCTATGGGCAAGCCCTGAAGTTAAGGAAGGACAACTGGCTCCAACAGCTCGGAGATGTAGCGCTGTCTGTTTAAAGTACCGGCAATGCGTACTAGAGGAGTGCGAGAGTGATGTCCAATACCGCCCCATACCATAATACCCGGTGCAGGACCAGTGTGGTGGTGCATGACGCAGCTGTTCAGCATCCTCTCTCTACGGTGTCTCCCGACTCGAATCCGACCATCGTGGTGTTGCACACAGAAGCGTGACTCGTCAGTAAAGACCATTTCATTCCATTCTGCCGTCCAAATCCTTCTTTTATCTCACCATTGGCGGCGGAGACGTCTGTGGTTCTGCGTCAAGGGTAGACGAAGCAATGGACGTCTTGCGGACAGATCACTCTGCTGTAAACGGCGTCGAATGGTACGCGCAGACTGAATGTGCTGTGCTATGGTTCGTGATGTGACTGAGCGATCCGTCACTGCCATGCGCAAAATGTTCATGTCATCAAGGGAAGTGGTACACTGAGGTGGATGCGATCGAACATGTCGGTCCGTCACACTCTTCTGCATCCAACGGCCACATATCCGCAATACAGTTGTTTGGTTTAGTCCAACACGACTACCGATTTCCCTGAAAGATAATCCACATTCTCGGTAGGCCACTATCCTTCCTCTGTCGAACTCGGATACTTGATCAAACGATGATCGCTGTTTACTACGAGGCATAATTGATCGTTTTTTTGAAAAAAACCCACAAGAAAAACACAACTGCCGAACTTGAAATCGTCGAAAACTCCAAGCCTTAAATAGCGTTTTGAAAAGGCGCCACAGGCGCGCGTGATGTGCGTCTGCGCTGAAATTCTAATCATTTGCATATCTCAGCTCCGCTAATGCATGTTGTAAATTTCATGTTATTTGCATGATTCCTTCAGGGGGTTGCATTAACGGTGCCAGCAGTGTATTTAAATTTAAGATATCGCTACGCAATATAATTTGGTCACCATAGGCCGGAGTTACGAGAAAAATGCATTCTTATGAATAAGAATTCTACATCGTCATGATGTTGTTGATAATGCACTTTCGGTTTAGAATTCTCAAGAGTTACGCAATGGATACAGTGTACGAGGTGAGTGAAAACTTTAACGTGTTTTAATTGCATCTGACATTTCTTTATTGCTGCTTTATTGTGATTAAAGTATTAGCAAAATCGAGAATTTAGAATATTTTCAAAATGTCAGATACAGGAAAAAAACGTAAGAGAGTTTTCAAAACACAGTTAACGAAATTCATCGAGAAAATAGATTGTGATAACTTAGATAATGCTGAAGCTGAATTAATCTTAAAAAAATGTAAAATCTTTAAGGAAGATTTAAAGTCTCTGTTTAGCGAAATTTATACAAATTGTGATGATGATCAAATAGACACTTTCGCTGAGGAAGAGCAGGCAATGTTAGAGAAAGTTGAGGAGGTTCATTTAAAAATTATTCGTAAGTTAAAAATCGACAAAGTCTTAAATGCAAATGGCGACAAACCTGTCGTACCTAAATCAATGTCTAAAAGTTTAAAGTTACCGAAATTATCTTTACCCACATTTATCGGAAATTTAGCAGAATGGATAACATTTAAAGATTTATTTAACGCTAGTGTTCGCAACAATTCAAATCTTTCTGGAGCTCAAAAATTACAATATTTAAAGAGTTCTTTGAAAAATGATGCTTATCGCATTATTCAGTCAATTCCCATACCTGATTAAAATTTCAGTATTGCTTGGACTTTACTAGAAGATAGATTTTCTAATAAAAGAGAACAGATACTTGCTTTTATTAAAAGAATTCTTAACGTTCCACAAATACAGACGGAATCTGCATCCTCGATATTAAATTTAATAGATAATGTAAACGAAATAACTCGCTCATTGGAAATATTAGATCAAAGGATAGATAATTTTAGTGATACTTTGTTGATGTATATTATTTTGCAAAAGCTTGATGTTTCAACGAAGTTGTGGTGGGAGCGTCAATTAAAAAAAGACGAAATACCAAAGTTGAATGGCTTGATAGAATGTTTGAAGAATTACGCTAAAACATTATAGAACAGTAAACCTTTAATTAGTAAAACGCATAAATCAGATAAACCAGTGTGTAATAGGGTTACTTCTCTGATCACTATTTTTACTTGCTTATTTTGTAAAGAAGATCATTTTTTACACAAGTGTTCTAATTTTTTAAACTTAACAGTGCAAAAACGAATAGAGTTTGCTAAGACTAATAAACTTTGTTTTAATTGCTTGTTTTACGTCCATAAAGTTAAAATGTGTAAGAGTGCAAATACTTGTAAACATTGTTTTAAGTATCATCATAACATTTTGCATTTAGAAAATAATTTCAAACCAAAAAATGAATCTAATTTCCCTTCACTGGAAACACAAGAGTTTGTTTCGAAATAGAAAATAAAAACAGAAAACAACTTTAGTGATGTTTCTCCAACTGTTTATGCAAACAACTATGAAGATCACCATTTTGGAGCTCATGCTAATGGCAAACGTAGTCGTTACTTTTGTGTACTGCTTTAATTAAGGTTCAAAACTCAAAAAATGAATTCATAAGTTGTAGATGTTTACTAGCTTCAGGTAGTGAAAAATCATTCATTCGTCAGAAAACAGCTATCAATTTAGTATTCAGCATAAAGGATTCGAAGATATTAGCGTCATGCTTAGGTACTTTCGATAGAACTACTACTGGAGAGGTTGACTTATTATTTACACCTTATTTTAATACTAGTTACAGAATTTCTACGTCCGATTATATAATAGACAAAATTACAGGAAAAATTTTAACGTACGCTTGAATTTATATGAAACGTGTAACATTACCTTTGAATTTATATGAAAGCGTCCAAGATTTAACTTTAGCAGATCTTACATTTCATGAAACGGGAGAAATTGATATTTCGCTGGGAGTTAACGTATTCCTTACTTTAATCAATGGAGAGGTAATAAAAAGGGCAAAAATCTTCCATTTGCATTTTGTTCTAAGTTAGGATGGGTAATTGCTGGAACTATGCATTTTGAATTCCCAAACCATGAGCAAGTTTCAGTCACTACGCTAAACGTAAACGTGGAGGAATTAGTTAAATCATTTTGGGATTTGGAACAAATTCCCACATCGAAACCTTTAACTAATGAGGAAAGATTGTGTGAAAACCATTTCGTGGAAAATCACGTCCGTAGTGAAAATGGTCGTTACTCAGTAAAATTGCCATTCAAGCCTAAAAGAAATGAGTTAGGCAATTCCGTACCATCAGCCTTTCGCAACTTTCTTAGTCTGGAACAAAAACTAATAAAAACTCCTGAAGTATATCAATAATATAAAGACTTCACATGTCCGAATATTTATCACTTGGACACATGGAAGAATTATCCGATGATAAACTAGATAAAGTAAATTTTCATTATTATATACCTCATCATCACATGCTAAAGGAATTGAGTCTTACCGCAAAACTACGCGTCGTTTTCAACACTAGTGCCAAAACTACATCAGGGATATCGATTAATGACACGCTTATGAATGGTTCCAAGGTAGAAGACGACTTATTTAGTATTCGTTTGAGGTTTAGATGCTATCCCATAGCCATTACTGGCGTGTTATTGGAAATGTATCGACAAGTTCAAATTCATGATGAAGATCGCGATTACCAAAAGATATTGTGGAGAGATGATCCATCGAAGCCGATTAAAACTTACAAGTTGTGCACAGTTACGTACGGCACTACTTCAGCTTCATATTTGGCTACTCGTGTACTCAAATAACTGACAATTGACGAAGGAGTTAAATTCCCAAAGGCAGCTGAAATAATATTACATAATTGTTATATTGATGGTATCCTATTTGGTTCAGATACGGTAGATAACGCGGTAGAGTTAATTTCACAACTGAGTGAACTTTTACAAAGAGGTGGCTTTCAGTTCCATAAATAGTGTACAAATGATCGCTCGATTTTAAAAACTGCATTGAATGCTCAGAACGCTAATTCTTCATATACAGTAGTTAATACTAAATCAATAAAATTATTGGGTTTGGAGTGGTATCCAAGGCAAGACGAGTTTATTTGTCACTTTGAAAATCTTGAGAACAGAGAGCATTCTACTAAAAGAATAATTTTGTCTTCTATTTCGAAAATCTTTGATCCACTTGGTTGGTTAGCACCTTTTATAGTTGGAGCAAAAATCTTGCTTCAAGATATATGGAAATTACAAATCTCGTGGGATGATCCCTGGCAGATGAAATCAATCAAAGATAAAAAATCTATTGTGAAGATATCGCAAATCTTGAATGCATTCGTATTCCTAGAACAGTGTTATTTCCCAAAGCTTCAAATGTAGAACTTCATTGTTTCTGTGACGCATCAGAAAAAGCTTACGCCGCAGTGATTTATTAGTCTTCAAATAATTCTTCAGTTTCGGTGCAACTACTAACATCAAAGACCCGTGTAGCTGCTCTGAAAGTAATTTCTATTCCTCATTTAGAAGTCTGCTCTACCGTTCTATTAGTGCATTTGGTTCAAGCTGCGCAGAATTCTTTGAAAATTTATGTTGACAATATTTAAGCATGGAGTGATTCAATGATAGTTTTGTCATGGATACAATAAGAACCCACACGCTGGCAAAACTTCGCAGCCAACCACGTTTCAAAAATTCAATCAGTCTTACCATAATCGCATTGGAATCACATAAAAGAGAAAGAAAATACAGCTGATTGCGCATTAAGAGCTCTTTTGCCTTCAGAACTTTATACTCATGACTTATGGTGGACAGGTCCTTAGTGGCTTAATTTAAATAATATTCAGTTCTCTATCAACTTACCATTTTCAGAAGAGTCTCTAAAAACACAACGGAAAAATGTTTCTTGTTCAATTGGAACAGTCGCTTCGCAAATTCCAGTCTTTAATGAAGTTTCATCAGTCTTGAAACTTAAAAGAATCATCGCATGCTGTTTTCGGTTTATGCATAATTCAGCTAAATCTACCGCAACAAGGATTAAGGGTTACCTTAAAACCGAAGAATTGAAATACGCTAGAAATGCAATTGTCAAAGTAGTTCAAAGGGATGGGTTTTTGAATGAATATGATCTTCTGAAGGAGAGCAAACCATTAAACTCAAATAGTAAGTTCCTTTCTTTGAACCACTTTATCGATAAGAATGGACTTATACGTGTCGGAGGAAGATTAAGAACAGCCAACATCGCGCAGGACAGAAAATATCCTATTTTGCTACCCAAGAAACATCATATAACCCAAATTATACTGAATCATTTTCATGAATCCCATCTTCATGCTGGTCCCCTGCTATTGCTATCGGTAATTAGAAGAGAATATTGGATAATCCATGCTAGGTCAGTTATAAGACAACAAATTTGGAAATGTGTGAAATGCCATCGTGTACGGGCTAAAACAGCTATCCAGATGACATTGTTCGTATCGTGAAGCTCAAAACAGTTCTCAAAAGGCCAATTCGCAAACTTAGTGCCTATCAGTGATGAAGTTTTTTTTCTCGTAAAGCATTATAACTTTATACTTTGCTTAAATATAATTAAGTTCCTGAATTGTATCAAGGCTTCTGTGCATCTGTTGTGAGAAGAATTTAGTTTCATTTCATAATTTCATATCATGTTGTCTTGTGCGTATTTTAATGTCATTTTTTGCATAATTTAATATTATTTCATTTTGTAATAACAATTTCATTTTGTAAAGGGTATTCAATTAGATTTGAAACGATGCTTAAACGCCGGGCGTTAAATAGGTGAATTTTATTTGGAGTGAACCTAAATTTCGAACCGTGAAAGAAGGAATCAAGTAAGCGTAATAAAAAAGAGATATTAATAAATACATACCAAATTGAATTAAGATTGAGGAGCTAAAATTTTGAGAGTTAATTTTGTAAAAACTACTCGTGCGATTTTTACAAAACTTAGCAGTTTGGCATAATTTGAGTGGGAGAATCGAAATATGGAAAACGATTGGCGTGTCATTTCAGAAAAAATCCGATTTTGTATCAAAATACCTATATTAGAACATATCTATATATGTATAAATCTAATACATATCCTAAGTCGCGCTTTCGAGAAAACGTAGTTTGAATTTCGTCAATCGGCCCAGTAGAACGGGAGATTAAAAATTCGTCTTTCCATTCATGTAAGCAGTTAGTAGATAAATTAGTTTTATAGTTGGAGTTTTATAGTTGGAGCTATGAAAGTTTCTAAATCTTTTTCAAATTGTTGAATGCAGAATTTTTGGCTGACTTTGAAAGTGGGTCGAAATATGGCGCCAAGATTCGTTAATTGCCTTAAATTTCTATCTTCCATAATTTCTAAATTTCCTGTTATAGTATGTTGGTGATGTTGAGCAACAAAAGAGCTGTATTCTGAAAGTTTGCAATTTCAAGTATTTGGAGCATCAAACTCATAGTGGTTAATAATTAAGCCATCTAGTGTTCTTTCATATCGATAACTTTGTACTGCCTGTACGTTGTCAGGGAACAGATATTGGTGTAACTTAAAGATTTTATTAATTTTTATTCGGTTATAAACAGGATGCTTGAAGTGATTACTACAAAAATGTTTACTTTCAAAAGACTTGTTACTATGTAGTTTGTACTTACAAAAGTCTGTTATAAAGTCTTTTAGTAATTGCAAGCCTTCTTATTTAAATTTAATATTATTAGAGGAATTTCCTTGTTTTGATTCCGATTTAATTTTAATTTTGTATACTTTGTGTTTATATAAATATGCATTGTTTCATTTTATAATTTATTAATATATGTTTTGTTATTTTACATATTTTGTGTAATACTGTGCAGCATATCTTAAATTTACCATTGTTTAATGCATCGTTTTATAAGGTTGTATTTGGTTTGATACTTGAACTTTAGTCCTACAACCTTGCTAGATAAGTAGCGAGTTATCACTATGTCTGAAATGGTACGACAAAGACCTGCGAGGGTTTTAGGAAACCCTTTTTTTTAAAACTATTAATAAAGCGCAACTGGTGCTACAGGTAAACCACTACTTATGGCGATGTAAAATAAGCAATAATTGAGAGCTTAAATTTAGACGTTAATAATGCGGTTTAAGACTGCACAGTCCAATAACTAAGCTACAAGCTGGATCAAATAATTAGCCGGAGCATAAGTTTGAAGTAGTTCGCGACGAATGCAAAGCTGAGATAATCATATTAAGATAAACCTGGCAGACTCTAACAGCGCAGCGCGAGTGCCAGAAACTATCTCTTTCAGATCCAAAACCCTCAACTTAAATATACTCGAAGCCAATTTGTATACTGGTGAGGAATATATAAAGTGAGGAATTAAAGTAAAGATCAGAATCATAATAACTGATTAGTTAAGATAAGAACCTTATAATTTCTTTCTCCTAAAGTGAAATTTTATACTAAATTTTACGTATTTATTATTTTTATGTTTTATAATATTATACTTTATATACTTTATTATTTTATTTATCTACCTTATTATTTTGAAATTTGAAATCCCATTTCCTTTTCTTTCGAGTAAAATTTCTTTTTCCCAAAGAAGGCTCATCGGCGGCCGAGAAATGAAATCTCTGAACACTAGTAGTTTAATCCGAGCTGTGAATCCCAGCGAACGGCCTGGCTGAAGGGTGTTTTCGTGGTTTTCCCCGTGTGTAATGTGGATACGAGCCAATTCCTCTTTCAACGTCCTCTGCGAAGACATGTTTTCTCTTAGGCGATTGACTTTGAGTGTTACGCCATAATTAAATAAGCCAAAGCAAATCTAACCAAAGTCTTTGGTCAAATCTGGTATTCCTTTTCCCTAAAGTGTGCACTATATAATAGTGGCTCATATACACTATATAACATAAAAAAAAAAGATGTAGCAAGAGGGAGTTATCCGAATTGGACGAAAATCGGTAAATGTGATGTACGTGTATTGACAATGAAGAGCTAACAGTATCATAGGTATTAATTCTTTTATTCAGGAAATGCAGCTACAAGAACAACAAAAACATCAAAAATGCTTTGGCCGATTTCTGATCACAGATTCGTAAAGTTGGCGGATGTTCTTCATCGAGACTGCCTGTCATACACGTTCGAAATGGCGAGTTAGATCTGCGCGATCCGGGGACGGTTGCAAAGGCCCTGCTTATTAGAGCCCAAACGTGTTCTGTTTAGAAGAGATCTGGTTATCGCGCTGTCCAGAGAACTGTTGGAGAAGCACGAACACAAGCAATAGAAAGGCGTGTGCAGCCGGACACTATCTATCCTGTTAAAATGTAAGCCCAAGGTTCCGTGAAAAGAAAGGCAACACTACATAGCATAGAATCTTGTCGACATACTACTGTGTTGTAAGGGTGTCTCAGATGTTACCCAACGGGGTCGGGCTATTGAACGAAATAACTTCGCATAGCCCATAACATGATTCCTGGTTGTTTGGCTTTGCGGCGGATGGCAGTCAAATGAGTATCCTACCGCAATCTCTGACATCTGACACATGTTCACTGGTCATCGGGGCTTAGTTTCAATCAGATGAACATCGCTGAAAACAATTCTACTCAGTCCGTGGGAACCCAGGAGGACTGCGTCAGGTACCACTGCAAACGTGTCTTACGTTGTGTAACGCTGAGGGGCAATTGACGCAATGGCCTAATTGACCTCAGCCTCCGTTCACTGAGTGGCCTATCAATGGTCATTGCAGTCACTGATGTCTCTATTACACATCGGTTCGTTGGAAGGACACATTAGGGACTGTGAATGCCGATCGTACGATCACGCTGTCCTCGCGTTCTGTAATGGACCTCGGTCTACCACTACCTTTTTGATGCTCTATAAGGCTATGGTTCACGCATTTCTGCCAGCGTCGTCGAATAGTAGCATTATTTCTAATCTAATGTCTAGCGATAGACCCACCAACGGCCGAGCGGTAAGTCCCTGAACACTGGTAGTTCGGTCCAAGGTTCGAATCAAGAGAATGGGCTGGCTGCATGGGCGTTTTCGTGGTTTTCCTCATGTGTAACGTGTTAGTACGAGACAGTTTCCCTTAGAAAGTCCTCCACAAAGGCGTCCCTCCCTTCCGTGTAGTGTCTTATCGTGGAAAACGTAAATAATAGTAATAATGTCTAGCGATCCTGCGATTTGATCACCCTGCTTCCTTCACTACACGTCCTCATTCAAATAGTGACATCTTCTGATACTATTTGCGAACCTGTCTGCCAGACTTTAGTAGAGTCCACGTCATTTGACGGAACTACATTCGCATGGAAGTTATGCCAGTATCCTATTTTTATACAATCCGGATGCTTCGTTGCAATGCGCTGGAGTCATTGGGCGCCAAACGTTAACCCTTTGCATATTCTATTGTAAGGTATGGACATACGCCATTTCGTCCCTTTCGGATAACTCCTTCTTGGTAAGTCACTTTTTATGTTATATAGTGCATTTCTTTAACTTCGAAATTAAAAACACAACAGGATTAAGATAATATATGTAAAAAGGGAAATAACAATAAAGGTGCTGTTTCCAAATTTGAATTTTAATAAACTTAGTCCCAGAACCGCGTACATATGTTTTGTGTGCATGTTTGTATAAGTAATAATTTAAATTTTAACCTATGTTTGACACAAAATGCGCATACGCAACTGGTGCATAACATAACTTTTCATGAAAATTTTATGTCATGAAAAGTTTGTTTTAAATAAATGATAATGTAGCATCAGAATCATTTATCTTTTCAAAACGTTGCAGTTTAAGAAACATTCCTACTCGAATGCTATTCTGAACCAGACCAGTGATAGGGAATTTATGACATAATGAACTCTAGCAGGTAATTAATCATGTCAAGGAATAATGAAACCCTGACGACGTGTGAAGAAAGCTTCACCAACTTGCACAGATAGCTCTCAATACTAGAAACATTATCTTCGGCATTCAGCGTTGATTTGAAATTGAAATAATAAATAATATCCATTGATCTAATAGACGGTGTTTGCTCATATGTAACTAGTCTTTCCAAAACCGTGATCGGTAATTTGAAACATACATTTTATGCGTTGCAGTCTTTGATTGATGCTAGGATATGGAATATGTCTAAAGTTTCCGATGTGTGGGACTAATTGAGTTCTCAATACATTGAGAATTGTAGCTCATTCCTTCTGTTCCTTCAATATCTTTACTCTTAAATAATGAAGAATGTGTATATATGTATGTATGTTCTTATGTTTCTCACATCCTGGAAACACTGCAGCACTTCGAGCCAACAGATTTTGAACACACCTACTTCTCCATCTGAAAATGTGCCCCTCGAAGCCCAAATTTTGAATTTCGAATTTGTTTTGGCCTTCTTTCATTTTTTCTACAAATTTAACGAATTTTTGTTTAACAAACTCAGCGACTTGAAATCAAGAAGTAGCAACACTGTTCGAAACAAAAAAACACTTTTATCCTCGGCGCGCCAGACTGTTGACATTCGGCAATATGGAAGATATTTATCTTTAAAAATTTAATTAGAAAACTCAGTGATATAAAAGAGGTGTGTTGCCACTACACTAAACGAAATGTATTTGTCTTTTGCACTGTGGAAAAATGGCACATTGTGTCTAATGGATTGCTAAAAAATGGCGGCGCACTGACTAGTCATCAGAACTTAAACGCATGCAGTCGTCCATCTCAGCAAGTCCACCTTGAACACCAGTTCTAAATTTCGGATTAAGTATTCATGTGTTTCATATTTTGTGCAACGTTAAAGATATTTTGTTCAAACACTCAGCGATATAAAAGCTTTGTGTTGCCTCTAGAAAAAGCATAAAATATTTATGTTTAAAATTTAATCAGAAAAATCAATGATATAAAAATGCATTTCACTCGATACGCAAAATATTTATCCTCCGAATTTAATCAATTAACTCAGCGATCTGAAAGAAATATGTAGCCGTTACCCGAAAAAAAAATTATCTCCCACGCGGCAGTGTCTTGTCACGTGGAACGGTAAAGCGTAAAATAGTATTTAATTTTTCTTTCAGATTAGGTCAGATATTTATAAATAAATTAAGGGATTTAAAATCAATAAATGGAGATTCATTTTAATGATCATTTATTATTAATTATTAACTATTAAGCAGCTGAAGCTGAGCGGTGAAATGACATTAACTAAGTTTATTAGAATCATTATATACGTCTTTTTTATTATTTAAAAAATTTTCTTTATATTTAGCTATTTCTATTTTTGGGCGGCTGGCCTCACAAGCGGCTATAAGTACTAAATAATGAAGAATCTGCTTGTTTATTTGCATGTATGTATGTATGGATGAATGTGTGCTTGTTTATATGCATAGTTCCTCGCATTGTTGAAAAACGGCGACTCCTGAAGCGACCCAGTTTTGAACAGATGTGTTTCTCTATCCGAACAAATGCATTTCCAATTCCGAATTTTGATTTTACGAATTTCTACTTAACAAGCTGTGTGTTTTAAAAGCGGCAGTACTGCTGGAAATAAAAGAGTATTTTATTTTCAGCTCTCCAGTTTGTTTTCATTCGAAAAAGTATAAAATACATTATCTGCCGCTTATTAAATTCACTGGATAATAAACTTTTTACATTCAAATTTCCAGGAACCAACCAAACTCACAATCAATAGAAAAAGCGCCGTTTATTAAACTCAGATTGGCGAAAGCCCGATTCTTAACTGACAGAATATTCTACGTGTACCTATCAAAGCTTATCGTAGTTCATCCATTTAATGTATTTTGGACTAAAGTTTTATAATTTACGTACGTTGTGTTTCAATAAAACCAGTTTGTCCGAAATTTTCCTACCCCTAGCTCCCTGTAACTATCAGCCATTGTTTTTAGAAATTCTTCGTCCGCATTGGATTTCAGAGAAACAGATTTTCTTTATCTAAAGGTTAGCAAAAACAGTTCTCTAGAGGTATTCTAAATAAGAGAGTGTTCTTTCTCCAATACTAGCTGATATAAGGTGAAAATGCAACTTCTGGAATCCTATGTTTTAAGGTTTCAACCCTCAAAATCCTACGCTTGAGATAGCTATATTATATTCACACACAGTCATAAAAAAGTTCATGAATTCAAGACAGAAGAGAAACACGCCTCGGGTAAATCATAAAAGTGAAGCAACAACCTGTGTTAGATGTAAATTTTTAGCATGGAAACTCTATTGATTTCGAGAGTGAACAAAGTCCCTCTTCAACAGGAGCAAAAAAATCTGCAAACTGAAGGGTGAATCTGCAACTGAAAAAACACGTTACGAACATATTTATACCCTAAGGAAATCGAGAGAGACGAAAGAATAGCGCCATCTGTTAGCAGAAATAATAACGAAAATTGAAAATTTAGAATAATAGTGATTTAAAAGCGTTAGGTAGGATTGGATTAAAATTATTAACTAAACACGGTAAATTTTTGTGAATGTGAAAAACTTCAAGAAAATCTAATTAGCTAGTGGAAGAAGCTTTCTGGATAATTTCTGCGGATCGAAGTTGAAATCGTGATTAAATTTCCAACTATGATTAGCAATCGAAGACTTGTAAATTTCACTTTTTCGGATATAAGAGTCATGATCCTTAATGCGAAACCAATAGAGCATTATATAGGTCAAACCATGTGACTATGTGCGATTTTTCATCCGCGGTAGCACTCAATGAAACTTCCAAAAATTTCTATTTTCCTTATTTAGGCTTTCTTCTGTCATATAAAAGCTGATTATATTTGGGGTTAACTGGACAATCGGAAGTGCGGAAGTGGTACTTTACAGGAAGGCCATCACAATCTTCAATGGGTAACCGGAAGTAGTACTTTACTTGAAGTCCACAGCAGTTTTTAATGAAACAAACAATACAAAAACTATAAAATGCAAAATAAATATAAAATACAAATCTATACAAAAACGTAATCCGAAATGTTTCAGTATTAGTATTTGTTGTCTTCTAAATCAACATTTACATTTCTAAATTCTTTAAAAAGGGCAAGAAAAATTATCTTACCTTTTCTATCTTCCGGATGGCCGATGATGCATCCATTCGAGTCGCTAAAATATCTTAAAATAGATATTCTTCAAAATACTGACATTTCTGTGAAATATAAACAGATTATATTTAGATGCATTTATATACAATTATTATGTTATGTTTACATGAAATTACACGCGCTCCTTCATACAATCATTGTAGTTCAAGTTCAGAGTTTTAACTCCATGCAAATCAGAGTGCTATTTACGTTTTTATCATTCTAGAGTTTAGATGTAATGGCGCTGATAGTCCAGAGTTTAGAGGTAATGGGGCTGATAATTTGTAGTTGAGATGGAGTAGATTTTTGTCCCACCACTGAGGTCCAACAGTATGGAGGAACTCAATACACACATGCCCAGTCGAAGAGGGGGTCGAATAACTCGTCCAGCTCTGGTCATCACGCAAGGACTTGAGGCAAATTCTGGAACACTAGCAGCCTGATCAACCTGACAAGTTGCAGAATTGTTTCTATCTCTAGGTGCTCTGTTGGGAAACGGAGGACCAGCAGATTCGAATGTAGAGATCTCCAACGGGAAAAGCCGAGGCACTGGACGAACCAGAGATCCATTTCTTGTCTTGACCCTTGCTAGTCTGACTATCCCGTCTTTACTGGAGAAAGCTCGACTACCTTGGCTAAAGGCCAATGAATGCGTTGTCTCTGGCTGTCCTCCAACAGAACGACATCGCTCGCTTGCAACTGTTGTAATTTTCCTTTCCTTCTCGCCTGTTGCCTCAACTGACCAAGACATTCCTTAGGAAATTTATTTCGTAGATCATGCCTTATTCTCTGTCGGTATTTGGCTCGGCGGTTTAGTTCTTTGGAATCTACGCAGTCAGTATCAGGAGCTCCTGATGACGGCAATTCTTGGAGGAACATAATAGGGGTCAATGGTGAAGGATCTTCATTATCCTCTGATACGTATATGATAGGTCGCGAATTAATCACTTGTTCACAATCACATAATATAGTATATAATTCTTATAATTTAAGGACGTTCGGCCTAATACTCTTCTTAAATACTTCATCATTCGCACAAGCCTCGCCCATCAAACTCCCCACCAGGAGTCAGTCGGAGGCTTGAATTTCCATCTTATACTTTGGACAGAAGCAGCTGAACATATGGCGTTGCAATTAACCTTCTTAAGAACACTGTTAGTCCCTACAAAATTAGTTCCGTTGTCGAAATATATCACATAGATTCTACCTCTTCTGGCAATAAATCTACGTAAATATTGGATGAAAGTTTCTGTAGATAGGGAAGTAACTAGCTCGAGGTGAATGTCTCTATAAATGGCACAAGTATACAAGACTATCCAAACTTTAGACCCCTCACGGAGATATAGAGAACCCGCTAGATCTACAACCACGACTTCAAAAATCCCCCTTCTCTAACTCGGGTCTTCGGGTGGAAATCCTTCTCGACTTCTACTCTTTGGATAACAAATTTTTAAATCGTACACACGTTCTGATAATATTTCGAATACTTTTTCTGGATTTTAATATCCAAAAATTTTTTTTAAGATTTGTCATTAAAGGGCTGACACCAGCATGTTGGAGTTCAAGATGTTTCTCGTAAGTTAGTCTCTGAACAAGAAGGTGGTTTGAATGTAAAATGATAGCATATCGGAAATTTTCGTCATCTTGACGCTTTAGGACGTTCGTTTTGCCTATGAAAATTCCATTTCGGTCTACGATTGGTCTCAACGTACGAATAGTGGGATTTTTTATGCCTGTAAATGATTCTTTCTGTACCAATCTACAAAGTACCTTTTCCGCATTCTCATATTCATCAACTGAGACATCAGGGTTAGGTTTTTCTTCTTTAAATTGTGATAAAACCTGAAAATCCAAGCGATCATTCTTACGGTTTTTCGATATGAAGAGAAGCATTTGTAGTACCAGTCCATATTGTCTCCATGGTCTAGAAGAGTCAAAACCCTTTTCCTTTTTTCGTTGTTCATAAGTTCTTCATCAGGCTTTTCTTCTACATGGGGCCACTCGTCTTCTGGTAGGTAAAGCCATGATGGACTCTTCCACCATGCCGATTTCTGTAATTGCTCAATAGTACATCCTCTCGTTGGGAGATCCGCTGGATTTAAACTTCCAGGTACATGCCTGCAGTCAGATATTCCAGTAAGCGATCTTTTTTCTTGTACTCGATTGTGAATAAACGTACCCCATGCACGATATCTTCTTATCCACCCCAAAGCTGTAGAAGAATCACTCCAAAACACAATGTGTTAATTAATGTTAATTGTATAATTAGTGTTAATGTGCATGTGTTAATTAGTTTACTTTCGGTTTTGAAGAGGTATCTTTCTGCCATAGCACGGTTACTGGACAAGACAGATTTATCTAAAATAAAGGGTAGGGTTACTTCGTATCTTTCTGAGCTATCTCGTTTTACACTTTTTAAGAAATGTTTTCGGGTTTCTTCTTCCAAGACACTTTTCGTTTTGTTTTCCTTACTTGAAATCCCCAAAGTGTCTAAACGCCAAATATTGGAAAAAATTGTATCGGAAACATGTAAGGATAAAGAAAGAATGGACAGGGAACTCGACGTATTTGCATTCTCTTTAATTCTACCCATTAATGTCCAGCCCAACTTGGTCTCAAAGGCTACGTAATTTCCCGAAAAATGTTCCAATTCTTTCAGTGAACAATTGTGCTGCTGTGTCCGCTCCTAACAGCATATGAATCTCTTCTGGATTTTCTTCCATTCTAATGATTGTCGTTGACAAGGATTCCCCTTTTTTCTATTACTTTAATCAACTTTTCGTCTTTGCTCTTAAGGAGTGACGAACAAGTTTTTTTCTGGTCTAGTGCTTCGATTTTACACCTGTACTTTCCATCTAAACTAGTTAAGTCTATTTGATAACGATTATGATCTTCTACACCTTCAAATAACCCATGTGTAATTCGTTCAGCTCCTATCTTCTCTAATTTTAGCGTTTTAGCAGCATATTGACTTATGTACGTGTTCTGACTTCGGGTATCTATTAACAGTCTTAAATAATCCTAAGGTTTTCCCAGCTACCCCTACGACCAAAGTTTGTAAATAAAGTTCAGAACGGTTGCTTTGATTCGAAGTACTTTATTTTCAACTTCTTGAACAGCTTTAATCGTTCCCTTTTTACTCTCGGAATTAATTCTGTTACACATAATCGTAGAATGCTTGGAATGACAATAAGTGCAAAAAATGTTAGAATCACAAAATTTTGCTGATGTGACCCTTATTTTGTAAACACCTAAAACAAGTGCCATTTCTGCGTAGTATTTCAAACTTTTCGTTATTCGTTAGCTTCTGTGCAATAGGACATTTATGGCTTGAATGGGAAAAATCCCCGCAAAAAACGCATGTTTTTATCAATTTTTCTTTAATACGCGTGGATAGAAGCAGAAGAAGCTTTCACTTCTAATTTATTGTTCTTTCCATCGCTTAAATGACGAGTGTTTATTTTCGAAACGGTAAACGCAGACTGATGACGCCTACTATTCGCTGTAGAATGATCTAAATTCTTATTCACGACTTCCACCCTTTCGCGTGAAACGAAACATTGAGCTATAATCAAGCACAGACTTTTGATATTAAAATCCGCGCTACCATTATTTATTCTGTTAATCTCAAGCAAAATATCTTGGGGAAGTAATCTCAGAATTATTGGACATAACACATTTGATAAACTCTCGAGAGACTGACCCAAAGTTTTTAAACATCTTTGATTCAATAGAAATATTATCATACAATTTTCTTAAAGGTGCGAACGTCATTCGAGACTTTCAAGGGTTGCGTGTTCAAAATGTTACTTATATAAGTGTTAATGAGTACATCTATTTTCGAAAATCTTTCTTTCAAAAAATGAATTTCTGAATCGTAATTAGCAGCAGTAATCGGTAATTCTTCGACTGTATTTAAAGCACAACCACCCAAATGAACTTTCAGATAGTTAAATTTGTCTATTTTATCTAATGAATCATTTTTATGACTGGCAGACTCGAAACTGTTCCAAAAGGTTAGCCAGTTATTAATATCTTCGTAGAATTTCGTTAACGTTAACTTAGGTAATTTAATTCGAACAGACTCGCTATGTTTTATTTCGTTCTGACTGTTCGTGCCGAACGGGTTATTTACTACCGTTTCAGTAGATTTGCGTTTTAATTCTTCGATTCTTTTAGAGGTACGGAAATTGCATTCAACAACTTTTCGACGATATTCTTCCGATTTTTAGAATTCAGCATCAAATTCTTCGACTTTAAAAAAGAGGTTCTAATTCTGCAACAACACTTTTAAGCGATTCGAAATTATTCTTTAATATTTCTAAATTTTCTTCCAAATCATGAACTTTCGGATCAATTTCCGAAAGCTGTGATTCCAAATCTTTAAGCGATTTCATTACCGATGTTCGGATAGTTGCGCGTTTCTTTTATAACTTATTTAAGAGCTCTTCAGACATGTTCTTAACAGTTCCAAAATTCAAAAATCAATACGTAATCAATAACTGTATTCTAAATCTTTATTATATATTTTAAATTCGTATTCTTACTCGGGCGCCCCGTACAGGGATGCCAAAAAATGTTGTATTCTAAATCAGCATTTATATTTCTAAATTCTTTAAAAAGGGCAAGAAAAATCATCTTACCTTTTTCTATCTTTCGGATGGCCGAGGATCCATTCGGGTCGCTAAAATATCTTAAAATAGATATTCTTCAAAATACTGACATTTCTGTGAAATATAAACAGATTATATTTATATACATTTATATACAATTATTAGGTTATGTTTACATGAAATTACGCGCTCTCCTTCATACAGTCATTCTAGTTCAAGTTCAGAGTTCTAACTCCATGCAAATCAGAGCGCTATTTACGTTTTTATCATTCTAGAGTTTAGATGTAACGGCGCTGATAGCCCAGAGTTTAGAGGTAATGGCGCTGATAATCCGGAGTTGAGACGTAACAGTATTTAAGAGTTTTATATCAATGGGAACAACCTATCAGATTTTTTAGCTAAAATGGATAATTTGGAAGTGATACTTTTCTTGAAGCTCAAGAAACAGACTTGAAACAACAAAGACAAGAAAAACAGACAAGAAAGGTATTATGAAATTTTGCAAAACTTCCTTAATTTTATATTAAAATGGGTATGAGATTGGAAACAGCATTTATAAGCACTCTATTTTTGGAATTAGGCCAAATGCAACCAGAATAAGATCTTTTTATGAAGCAATTGAATGTATTAGCCTCAAACCTATGTTTTGTTCAGCTCAAATTTATATTCGTTTCACCTTTGTGTCGACACACGTTTCAAATGAAAGGATGCTGGTACCGAATATTATCTCTCTGTATTATTTTTTAAGAAATAAAATAGCAAATATAAATAATAGATTGAATATAAACCGAAATGTAGGGCAGCACTTATCGGAAATTCTAAGATACGTTGCTTTTAAAATTTTTGTGATTGCTAAGGCATAAGATTTAACATTCGAAACATTATAGGACTAGATGATATACTACGATCAATGAGGTATTTTCAGATCAAAGCATGAGAACGGACTGCGTGTATAGTTAGTATTGTTCATTGTATCGGAGATTCGAATAATAAAAATGAGTTGTGTTTCTAATTTACGTTGAGCCATAAAGTTTATAAACAAATTAGATTTTATTTACAAACGATCAACGAGAACTGACATTTTACTGAATGCTCGTTGGAAAAATATGTGCTGGTGGCATCAGATTGTTTTATATTCGAAATTTATTCATGCATGATTTTATCTTATCAGTATTATTCAATATTTTTATAAATTAACGATCTATATTTTTTCAATTTTCAAATATACATAAGCTATATGACGTTTTCATGTTAGTATCAATTTCTATTCATCTAGTATCCCCCAAAATATTTCGCTTTTAGTTTATTATCTATACTAATAAACCATATTGAGCTTTATAAGACCATTTTCGGACAACCATTAAAATAGGAACACTTTAGTACAATTTTAGATTTTATACTATTACTATTAATTTCTATTATTTAAAATTTATTGCAGTTTCAGCATCTATGCATTACTGGGTACTTATAATACAATAGATTATCTGTTTACTTTCTCAATCCTTTCATCTCTATTTTTAACTTTGCGTTGATGAAACATTTAGAACTGCATTAGTATTCCTTTCTCAGTGACACACTAATATTTTTTGATAAATGCTGTCTCAAAATTAACAATTTTCATCTCTCATTAAGACTTGAATCAGCATTTTATATTCGCTGTCAGTATTAGCAAATAAATTCAAATTTTACTTCGAAATTCCAGGCGAAAGCAGTAACGATTTTGGAAAATGACATTACGAAATGAAAATTCATTTCTCCCAAAATTAAAAGGTCTCAATAATTTCTATCAGTTTTGGGTGTATGAAGTCGATATGAAAAATTGCTTACTGACTAGGCTGTTTTGAAACAAAGCGCCGCTGAAGACAGAGTAGGTAGACTATCCGGGCAAATATATTCAATTTAAGGTCATCAATCATGAGAGTTAACACTGATAATTGCTAATTGCAGCGAATGATTGTTTTCTTCTCCCCTTTCACAGGCTTACGTTGTAGTTCTAACAAATACTAATGAAATTGTCTTTTATTTCAAACTAGCCGACTACGAAGTTACCCCCCCCCGAAAATAGTTACTATAAAGAAGGAAACACATATAACGATTTTAATGAATCCAGCTGGTGTAGTTACACTGGTTCGGGTAGTAATTGATAATAAATGAAATGAATCTGCGTTGATTTCTCTAAATTGCTTAGTTGCTTATTCATAACAGAAATAAAAAATTTAAAAAATAAAAAGTTATCCCTCTCTCTGTATTATTTCTTATCTTGCAATATATTATTACTCTTTGCTTAATGACAATACATTGCTGAGTGAAAGATAAAAATATGTGAATTCGAGCAGTGGCAAAACATTTCTTTTGAACCCCTGAGATTTTTTATTAAATTCAAAAGACATTACTTAGGAAACATGTTATTTTAGGATATCCATATTAGTTTGTCAGGCTTGCCGTCTACGAATGTTTACTCTTCAATTATTTATTTGTGCCTATACTCCTGAGGAACTGTTTGTGAATGTTCTGGATATTTTACCTTTTACGGAACTATTTTTTATTACAAACTAGTTGCCTAAAATATTTATCACGAAGAAGAAAAATATACAATAAATCCAGATAGTGAAATTTCATGAAAATGTTTAATGTTTTAATTAATATGATGAATTAAATGCTCTTTTATTTAAATCAATCAAATAAAAAAAAGTAAAAAACAATCTTATTATGAACTGCGTTTGTTGCTTTTTAACACATAATTTTTTAATCAATAACAAAGAGGTTAAATGTTAAATTTAAATATCCCACACCTTCTTTTCAAGGGCAACGCACTGATGCGTGGAAGATAATATTTTATTTCGAACAGTGTCGGCACTTTTTTAAAATCTCAAAGATTGTTGATTAAATTCGAAGCATAAAAATCTTACACTATGTAACACTATGTATGTAACTTGTAAGAATTACAAATACGTTTTACAATGCAACACATTAAGTTGCTTTGCATTGCTTTTAAATATCTGAGTTTGTTGATCAAAAGTTTTTAACATCTGACGAAAAATGAAAAGCAAATTTGAATTTGAATGAAAAGCAAATTTGAAGCTTCAAACTGATACAAATGTTAGTAAGAAAGGCTGTATATGTTCAAAATTTAAAGGCTCTGTGGGCCGCCACTTTTCCATATTGCGAAAAACATATTACATACATGCACACATACATACATACAAATTCTTCATTATTTAATAACAGACACATGCATTCAATGCTTAAGTATGGTAATTACGAATTAATGAGAATATGCATGTTTTCCTGGATTTCAACAGTTACGATGATATTAAAAATCTTGAAACAAAATGAATAATATCTATTCAACGATGACTCATCACATACATTCTAAAAACGCTTGCATTTAACTTACTCCCCAGTTATATTAATTACTGTAATTCCACCCTTTTGCAAATCACCTCATGCCAAATTTTTCTTCGCACGTGCGAAACCGAAATATATATATTACCAGGTATTTACGAATTCCAGAGAAATCTAGCAAGTTTGTCTGTAGTCGTAATGAGATTTCGTCACGAGATAGTTAGATACCCATAATACCTTTCCGTGACTAAAAGGCTTAAGCTTTCAGCAAAGTGAATTCTTTAAAAAGGTGCATATATTCATTTCAGTTACGGCGAATTTTACATTCTTGGCATGTTTTCGCTACGTAAGTTAGCCTTTGAATCCTTTCTCGATGATTTCCTTTGTAACCGAGATAATGAAATAAAAATAGGTGTTTCATTTTCATTGTTGTTATGCTCGTGTTCTTTAGCATTAATTAGGTCCATTACGGTGCAAAATTAAAATGGCTAAAACATTTGAAATTCCACTGGCATACGGAATTGTTACCTAACCACAGAATGTTGGAAAAAGAATATTGTATGTCAAACAGTAAAAATTCGAAGTATGTTTCTTTGAGAAAATTAGATTCCATTACATTTGAGAAAAACTTAAGTTATATTACACATTAGTAAAGACGTGAATTCATTTATTTGCTGCCTTTTTTTTTGTTTTTGTGTGCTTATGGAAAAGCCTTCAGGGCTATCTTCATAAGAGGAGGATGCTTTCGTGGAGGACTTCTTAAGGGAAACTAGCTCGTATATACGTTACACCGAGGGAAAATCACGAAAAATGCCCACACAGTCAGCCCGTTCGCGGGCTTTGAACCTCAGACCAAACTACCAATGCTCAGCTAATTTAACGCTCGGGCGCTGGTGGGCTTAATCATCCAGAAGACAAAATGACATATATACTGATTTTAATGAGTCCACTAATGATTTAATAGTAATTAGATTAACTGCGCACATCTTGTGATTTAAATGCAATTTTACTTCCATGTACGAAGTAAAGGATCGAACGAAGTACGAAGTATTGTAATCGCGAAAAATCTCGGGTATCATATTTCAAAGAAAATATTCATTTCAACCACTCACGAAATCATTTGAACGATGTTTTTGCGTGACATCTGTATGTACGGACAGAATAAAAGACTCTTTTTGCCAACAAGGATTGTAAAATGATTAAATGGATTCAGAAAAATGTTTTTTCCTTGACGTCTGTACGTACGTAAGCATGTATGTATCTCGCATAACTCAAGAATGCCGTAGAACGTTGAAATTTTGTATATTGGACTGCTATAACATGTAGTTGTGCACCTCCCTTTTTCGTTGAAATCGGCTGCAGCACATATATATATATTCTAATAGATTATTTAGTTTATTATCTTCTATGACAAAAGTAGTTAGAATGCTATTGAAGTTAAGTAAAACTCTTTAGCATATTTAAAAGTTGCATCTTGAATAAATTTAAAATGAAAACATTAAAAAGGTGGAATTAAAAGTAAAATGCAATCAATAAACCAAGTAATTATCGTCATTGACCCAAAATTAGTTGACTTTTCAGTGAGAATAAACTAACTTCTTTTTAATTGACACTATTTAATAAATGCGAAAATTTCGTCTTTTTCTCAAGTAAAAATTATGACAAAAAGCCTTTTAGTAAGATGAATTCAAGTTAAACAAGCTGAGTATAAGTGAGATGAGTTGAGATAAAATTAATAATTAGAATGCAGTAAGAATTTGTTTGTACAGTTAAGTTTTAAAATCAATCTTAAAATTGGGATATATTATTATAAGAGTGAGTATAAGTTTTCCTTTCTTACTTGATAAAATCATCCCCCGACACTTTCGCCTTTAATATTAATGAAAACTTTGTAAAAATAATGAACACAATGCAATCTTTGTAAAAATAATTAAACATGGAAGACAATTTGAATAAAAATATATTCACATAAGACTAAAAGAAATTATTAAAAATGTATGAAAACGGAATTTACATAATATATATTAAAGGTCAGAAGGTGAATTAATTAACTTAATGTGTTTGCTAGCTGTTAAAGAGATACATTTCCTTTACTTTCTGCGTAATCAGAATGGAATTTGGAATTCGAATTGGGATGGAGAATGGAGGGGTAGAGAAAAAGAGTGCATAAGCGGGGCCTTGTTGGAATCTATTTTTAGAATGTGGGAAAGAAGTGGTCTTGGAACTTTAACTAACTTTTGAGTGTATTATGCATCTGTAGAAATTTTAATTTTAAACTCACCAAACAAAAGAAATTAAATAGTTTCTGGCTAACTGTCGTAGTGGAAAGAGGAAAAAAGTATAAGGAATCTTCAGTGCTCAAGAGCTGTTAAGCAGATTTTGAAAAGTTTGAAATAGATCTAATTTTAGTAACAGCAGTAAAGAAAATGCCAGAAATAACGATTTTTACATTGTATACAATAAGTACAATAATTACACTATTTACAAATCTTTTAACTGATAGTCATCCAACGTATACCGCCTTTTAAGGTTTAGAAATAAATTTTCATATCACTATCAGCCAAATAATTTAGATTGAGTATTTAATGCCTGCTCTTTTAAGACAAAGATTAATAAAGTTATTCGGCACTTGATTACTTTTAAGAATTTTAATAAGTAGAAAAATTTCGTGTTGTAGATCAACTGTATTTGTATAAATATTTTAAATGCATTGTATTTGATTTAATATAGTATTACTAATAACTTTCTTGGAAATATTGGAAGTCCAATTTATTAATTTGATAATATTAAAATTGCAGTTGCGTGTTTTGTCAAACAGTATAATCTTTTTGTGGTTAATTATTTGAGGATCTATATAGTCGACTACATTTTGTGAAGTATAAGTTTTATTAAGAGGAAGGCATTCTGGATAAATTTGTGAGTTTTCAATCTTGTTAAAATTATTAAAGGTAATAAGATCATCTATCTATCTGTAAGTATGGGCGTAATAAATTAAATCTTGTTGCTGGAAATATTTTGGAAGGTAAATTCTTTTATAAATAAAAATATATTACAAACGCTTGTACTCATGTGAGCTCCCATTGGTATACCTCTGACTTGCTTAAATAGTTGATTTTGAAATTTAATGTAGTTATTAAAAATAATGCATTTAAGGAAGGTTTTCCATCTGTTAATCATAGTCAATAACTGTTAACATAACAGAAAAGGTTTTAGGCAGATCAAGCAGGTTAGAATAGATTTCTTCTAATGGAAGGGAGGTACATAATTTTTCAAAGCTGCAGAGTTAATATTTTGTATGTCAATAGACTAAACGGTATTAATTACAGGAATGTTATTATTGATTATGCAGCAATAATTCTCTTCTTTGTTATAAGCATTAAAGGTTAATTTACAAATTTTTTGAAGTGCAAAATAATATATAATTATTGCTGTTGCAATGAATCTGAATTTTAGTGGTGTTTCATGGAATTTGGGAAAGAGCATAAAGGTCAGTGAATCTGTTGTGGATTTACAAAGATTTTGAGTTTTTTATGAAACGTTTTAATTTTCTTAATTATAGATTGTTATTATAGAGTTCATTCTGTTAATTATAAAGTTTCTGTAGTGTTTGCTAGCTGTTAAGTATTAGAGTTAAAAAGTTTTTACTAATAATTGTTTTGTAGAAAATTTTTTAGATAATAGTAAAGTTATTATTTGCTTTATCAATTTTAGTGATGGTGAATAGTTGTTTTAAATTTTTAATAATTGAAAGAAGTTGAGAACAATTTAAATGAATTTTAAATTTTGCGGGTTTCAGGTTTAATTTGCTTAAGAGTTTAATCTTTCTATTTTAAATTGATTGGAAGTCATTCTTGAAAAGTCAACTCATTTCCTGTCAATGACTGTAATTAATTGCTTTATTGATTGCATTTTCATTTTTAATTCCACCTTTGTAATGTTTTCATTTTAAATTTATTCAAGATTCAATTTTTAAATATGCTGATGTGTTTTACTTAATTTCAATAGCATTCTAACTACAATACTTCTGTCATAGGAGCTAATATATATACTGCTACGAAATGCCCTGCCGCGGTAAGATAGCTTCCCCACAAAGCGGGTTTAGGGTTGTCAGAAAATTGCAAGGGAAGGCAGAGTTGCGAGATTTGGCGTGAAATCATCCATTTGGCGACAAAAATGGCGGTGCGCCTTAGACGGAGCGAGAACATTCTGGAATGAATTCTAATCGGTTTGCCCCAAGAGGTTCCATAGGCTCTATAAACTCTGCCTGTACTGGGAGTAACAGTCGTATGGTCGAGTTTCATTTTGAGTGTGTTGAGCTCCGAGAGTTATCGCCACAGTCGGGAGCTGTACTTTAGTGCTTTGTTGTGAAACTGTCTTCACCGTTATAGCTTGTTAGCCTGAAGGCTGTGTTGCTGATTGTTTCAGCGTGCTTGTCGTAGTTTTTCGACGACTGTTAACGTGTTTTTGGAACTCTTCTGAGTAATACTGGCAGGGCCGTGCCTACATATTTTTTCCCCTGAGGAAAAGCGGTAAATGTGCGCCCCTGTATACAGTTCAAGATTATTTATTTACCTATTTATGTGTGGGGGGGATAAATAAATAGTACGAAATGATGTTTGGAAACATAATATTATACAAACGCGAGCAATATATGTATATAATCATACATATAGAACAAATTAACTATATTTATATATATTTCATGCTCATTAAAAGTAACTATTTCAAGTGAAAACACAATAACGCTTACAATAATATTTAATTATAACTTTGTATATACCACAAAGTGAAACATGTATAACGATTAACAATTTTGAAATGGAAAAAAATAAAAATATGCTCTTTGAAAAATGGCAAATAGTACTTAGTAGTACAAATAAAACATCCGCTCAAAAATTTATGGCATAAACTTTTCAAGCATATTTATAATTTAATTTTTTTTTTTGCTTTTAAAGAAGCAAAATAATCAATATTTTTTTCAAAATTTATTTGATTACTTAACTCATGTTCTATAGAGAGAATGGCCATGTTTGAAAGTTTTTCTTGGCGTAGTGCAGATCTTATATAATTCTTTATTATTTTAAGTTTGCTAAAGTTTCTTTCTTCGCTAGCTACAGTAAGTGGCAACGTTAAAAATGTTTTTAAACCTGCTTCCAAATTCGAATAGGATTGAATTAAATTATAATCGTGAATTATTTTTAAAAGTTCTAAGCTTGTACCTGCTTTTGTGTCCAGAATTATTGAAATAGCATGGCCTAGATATTTCTGACTGAATGTCTTCAGCGTTCATATCATTAGGATATTTAAGTGCTAAGTTATAAGCTCCTCTTAACTTAAATCTTGCGACATTAATTACTCACCAGTTAGAAATTGAAAATCGGAATTTCATTTAACTTTTGGTATCGCCATTTCAGTTGTGAAAATAAAACGTCGAACACTTCTTTAATTTCTATGAAAATATATTTTTCAGAAAAACTACAGTTTATATCAATTAATTCCTCACAGCTTGATTTATTAACACAGTTCCTCACAGTCTGAATGTATCTTACGTTTAGTAAAAAGAATGTATGGAAAACAAAATAACGACAGAGATCTTTTTGAATAAATAAGCCAGTTTTGATGTATGACATTAGAATTATACAAAACAGTTATATCTTCCACAAAGCACTCAAAATTTTAAACCTCCTTTTTTAGTTCCCTAACACTGAAAAATTTATTTTATTGTTTCAATATAAACAATAGAATTATTAAAAAGCATTTATCTTACCTTATACCTTTACTTCCCAATTGAAAAGGAATGAACCAATTTGTTTAATCCTTCAGCATCTGCTTCAGAAATAACTTTAAATGAAACAATTCATACGGAAGGCGTTTGTGGTATTGCAAAACTCAGTAGTTATGTTGCCGTCTATGCTCAGTTAGTGGACTTCGGCAAGTTTGTTATGACTAAGTAAAGAGCTCAAGTCAAAGTAACGAGAGACAGCAAAGAACAACTAATGTCAGCAGTATAATTTTTTCCATGAAAGTTCAGTCTACACAATTCGTTACACAAATTAGTTCCTTCAAGCTACTTTAAATAACAAATTTTAAGATTAGAAAATATTATAAACACTATTGTAAAAGCTCGTCTTTTGAGAATAAATAAATCATATTAGTTTTTCTTTTTCTTTTTTTAGCTGGATTGTTTATAACACAAAATTCTCTTAATATTCACTGATGTATTCCGAAATTAAAAGTTAAAAATCTTAAATTTTAAAAATAAATTTATGAATTTTTGATTGAATAGTTAATTTGCCGCCCCTTCTATTTGCTCACCTGAGGCAAGTGCTTCGCCTGCCTCACCCTCGTCCCGGCCCTGAATACTGGCTAATAACTTGTACTTTGATTCTTCATCAAGTGTTGTTATCAATCATTCCAAATCCACGAACCCCTAGAACGTAACGATACTAAATAATGTATTAGAAAATAAATTACACTTGTTATCATAAATTAAGGCAAAATTATTATTATCCAATTAAATATCGCATGATTTTTTATTTAAATCAATTAGATTAAGAAGTAGTTCGGTTAATACTATCAAAGTATTGTAGAATATTTTTTTAACTGAAGTAAAATAGCCAAATAAGATGACCATACACTAGTAATTATAAATTAAGGAAAAATCACAAAAATAGCAATAACTCCCTCAAAATAAGCCAAACCGTGTAACATTTGAATATGTTGCCAAGTAAGATAGCTGAGTAAAACTGCAATATGCAAATTAGTGGCGTTGCACTCGGAATACGTCATCTGCGAGGAGCATAAAAGTCCATGTTTGAGAACAAGCCCACAGATTTCACTGTGATAGTGACATCACAAATCTGAGCCAATTCGTAACAATGACCTCCAGGCATCATTTGCCGGCAGAACTACGATGGAGAGTAGAGGACTAGACATTGGGAGACTAGAGGCAGGACAAAGTCAAACAGAAGCGGCCAAATGGCTAAGTGTGAGTCCTTCCGTGGTTCATAGACTTTGGAGGCAATTTCAAACCACAGATTCGGCATCTAGGAGGTTCAGCCAAGAACGGCCAACTGCTACGACGAGCGCCGATGATCGATATTTGGCATTATGTGCACGCAGGAATAGAACCATTGCTCCGACTCTTCTTAGATCCTTCCTTGCTGCAGCCACCGGAAGGTTAGTGTCAACGTCGACTGTGCGTAGAGGGCTTCACGAAGCTGGTCTGTGTGCGAGGCGAGCGGCCATTTGCGTGACGCTCACGTCACGTCATAAGAGGGACCGTTTGCAGTGGGCACGACAACATATCCACTGGACGCCTGATCAATGGAGGGCCGTTCTCTTTACGGATGAGTCCAAATTTAGTCTAGAAAGCGATAGTAGGCGTTATTTGATATGGAGAGAACCTAGATATCGTTAGCATCTGTCAAACATCCATGAAAGAAATGCATACGGAAGAGGCACTGTCTGTGTTTGGGGGGTGGGTGGCATCTCTTTGAGTGGACACACACACACACACACACACAAACCTCCATGTCTTTCCAAGGGGAACCGTGAATGCTCAGGTTTATAGAGATGACATCCTTGATGCTTATCCCGCCCATATGCCGGGGCAATAGGTGAGGCTTTCCTGTTACAGGACGACAGTGCAAGACCACACAGAGCTCGCATGGTAGATGATTATCTTCAGCAGGAAATGCGTGTGGAGTGGCCAGCTCGATCCCCGGACTTGAATCCTATCGAGCACGTTTGGGATGCTTTAGGGAGACGTCTAGCTGCTCTCAGTCCGCCCCCTCAGACCCTTCCCGCGCTTGCAATTGCTTTGCAAGAGCAATGGCTCTCGCTTCCTATGGAACTGATAGACTGCATAATTGAAAGCGTCACACATCGCTGTATGTGCTGTATAGCTTCTAGAGGCGATCGTATTCCATATTGAAAGTACTTTTCCTATAGCAAACTGATACCTTCGATTTGCTCATTTTATACATGGCCTAATTCTATATTACCATAAGGGTCTGGTAATTTCTTTTTATGTTATTTGATACCTTACTATGTATTGTATATTGTGAGTAAGTTTCATAAGATTCTACATGTAACGTTTTCGGTAATCGTGATTTTTTCTTAATTTATGATAACCAGTGTATTTTATTACTTTGCAACTTTAATGCAAGTATTAGGCAATTTATTGCGATTAATTAAATTGTATATATATATGTATGTATTCCCACTCTTTTACCCGTCTTAATCTGTGAGCTTAGCTTTTTTTATTCCTTTATGTTAGTAAATTGTACATTTTTTTGCTTTAAAAGTGATTGAATTATATTGTTTTTATGTTCCGGTTAAGGTTTTTATGCCTTTACTTAATCTGCATGCAATAGTTATAGAATTATGAACAATTTAAAAGTTGTTGAAATGAGACTAAGCCTAACGGAGCAGCCATTTGTCTACATTTGAAACTTAGCAGAATAGTGAATTAAGTCAGTTTCTACACCTTCTTCTTTTTTGCTTAGCAGGACCAAAAGTAAATTTTCAGTTTTGTGTGCCGAAAAATCTGCCTTCTTGCCCACTGACTAAATTGCTTGTTTTTGCGTAGAAACTCTAATTTTAATCGTAAAAACTGTTATTTTAACTGTTTTAATTGCATTTGTTGTTTCATGTTTATCTGTATTTAACAATTTTTGAATTAATGAAGATGCTTTGGGTTTTTATGTATTCTTGCTTTGCCGCGAATTGAAAATTAATTAAATGGCAAATATACCTCTAATGAAATTTGAAGAAATAAGTTTAAATGAAATGCAGCAAAAAGTAATTTAATAGGCCTTTGTATAAGAATAAAGGTGTCTTCGCGGAGGATTTTCTGAGAAAACTTGCCTCGTATTCAAGTTACAGATCACGTTTTACCATTTGGCCATTAGTGGACTAGTTTGCGTGTTGGCTAGCATCAAACTGAATACTTTATTTTTATCTTTTATAAATATTCTTATTTTCAGAAAATGTTTTAATGAATGTTATTTCATTTCGTTCTTTATTATTAAGTAATGAAGTACTTTTCGTCTGGAAAAAACGTAAAAATTTGCATTATTAATACTATTCGACTATTTTCTAAGTAAAATTCATTACATAGTAAAAATATTTTATTTAAAGTAATTGCACATTATTATTATGTTAAGGAAAAAATTTGATTTTTATTCAAAATATTGTTTTTCTCGAAAGCAACTTTAAAAAGTCCTGAAAATGATTCGATACATGATTACACATAAAAGATTTTCTTATTGATAGGGTAACTTCAAATTTGTATTAGTAGTTATAAATTTATTGAGAAATATAAAAAAATCGATTTTTAATCTAACATGTAAAGTTAAAAATATTCTGGAAAATGTTTCATTTCGAGAAATTTACAATTCTTAGAAGTGCAGCATATTTTTAAACAAATTTAGTCCCTCAAAAATTTCTTTCATGTTGAAGAAAAATTTAAATAAGTTCACTCAACACATTTATGTAAAGTAATACAGAGGCTATTCGCGCATTTTTTTAAAGATTTTGCTTTACTATAAAAACACTGTCTGCTTAGAAATATTTTTAACTGCAAATATATTTTTTTGAGTATAAATTATCGTCTGCTACTTGACAATTTTGTTTTCGTGCAAAATGGCGCTTTTAAAGACGCAACCGATGGAAGTCTTATGTTTGTGCTCTTTCCGAAAAAGGATATTCATATCTAGTGATTAAAACACGCAGTAAAATGTGCGATTTTTCAGTATCTGAAGTCGTAATACCTAATATTGTCAAGAAGAAACGAGGGGGGGGGAATGTCAAAGTGGTTTCAAGCGGAAAAATTGCTCTAAATACAAAAAAAAATTTTAAAAAAAAGTGTTTCGAATGTTGCAAAGGTAAGAACTTAAAGTAAGGTAAGAACTGTTAAAAGAAAATTCGCAAAGTCAAAAGAAAGTTGTAAAATCATTAAAAATGTTCTGTGTTAGTTGTAGACAAAGTTATTAATGCTGATTTGAATTTTAAAAAAGCGAAAAAACATAATGAGCCTTGTCTTTTTCCGCAGCATATCGCCAAACGCAGAAGCACTGCAGAATTCTTTACGAGAAACATTTATCTAGACAAAATGCAAAAACGGTATCACAGTAGATGAATCTCGAGTGTATTTAAGTGACTGCAGACTAGAAAGAGATCGATCTATTTATTACTTTGAAAAAGGAGAAAACAATCTGAAAACAGGGCTCAAAGAATCTAAAGAAAGTTTTTGGAATGAATTTCTGATGGTTGCTGGTTTTTCATATAACGGCAAATTAAAAATAAACAGAGCACCGACAAAATTACAGCTCAATTCTACACATTATCAGGAACATAGTATTTTATACTCTATTTTCAAATATGAAATACTTTCTCTTGGCCCAATGTGCCATCAATCAGTAGAACTGCATCAAAACAAAGCAAGCAGCCAATGCCAAAATCCACTGTTCATTTCCTGAAAAAAAAAAAATGGAACTAGAAACAGGTATTAAAGCCATACCCTTTACTCATATTCCTTCTAAATCTCCTGATGTTTCAGCCATGGATTTTTGCGTTTTTGGACTTTTAAAAAGCGGGTTGTCCAAACGTTGACGTATATCCTTCATTGGACTTTAGAAGGAAAAGGATAAAGGAATGAGATAAAGCTCTATTTTCTTGGAAATTACTGCGCAGAAAGATAGGGAAGAGTGAAGTTTATGAAACAGAATATTTAAAAACACAACATTTTAGGTAATATATTTCTGTAAATACAATGAAAATCGCCTAAAAATGTTCGGAATGTTTATATTACAAAAAGAAATTTAAGCTTTGTTTAATGGATAGAATGTTATAAAAAATATACCTAAACACTGAAAAAAGTCGTTTTGAGAAAAACACGAAAGATCAAAGGGGGGGGAAGCGAGTTTTTATCCTTTTTCTTTTTGTTCACCATAATCATGTTATGATGACTGTTTTGCAGAATCACTTTTTCTTTTGCTTCATCTTGTAAAGTATCTTGCTTTTTAAGTGATTTTATAAATACTTGTGTCAATTTATAAGAATGAAATTACACAGTTTTTTGAAGCTCCTTACGTGCATAATCGTAGATCTATATTATTTTTGAAATTTTCAACACTTGAATTAGACAAGAAAGTAACTTATTGCAAATATATAACCATATCCCATCTCCATGTTTCAAGGATTTTACACTAATGAACTTATATTTAGAAACTTCGGTCCGTCTATGGTGAACTGCAGGTAACTGCAGAGGGTATTCGCACATTTTCTAGCCGATTTTGCTTTGCTATAAAAATACAACTGCTTGAAAGCATTTTTTTAATTGCAGCTATATTTTTGAAAGTAAGAATTATTGTCTTCTACTTGGTAGATTTTGTCTTCTAAAATAGCGCTTTTAAAGAAGCAGTAGATTAAAGATAGATCTGTGCTCTTTCCGATGAAAATTATGCTTACATAGTTATTAAAAAAGTGCCCTGAAAGCCATGGGTTTTCTGTATATAAAGCTACGTTAGGTAATACTGTCAACATGAAAGGGAAAAATGTCAAAGTTTGACTTCGAAAGGAAAAATTATTCCAAACACATATCCAAGGGGAAAAAAGGAAAGTTTCGACTATTGCACAGGTAAGATCTTTAAAATAAAATCCGCCAAGTAGAGTTGCATAATCGTTAAAATACTCAATATCAACTGGAAACAAAGTAATTAATGCGTATTTGAATCCAGAAAAGGCGAAAAAAACCTAATGTGCATCATCTTTCTCCATGATATATCAACGCTGCAGAGTTCTTTATGAGAAACATTTATCCGGACAAAAGTGCAAAAATGTTGCCACAGCAGATGAATTTTGGATATATTTAAATGACTACAATAAAATAAATCCGACATCAATTCTACATGTTATCAGGAACATATTTTGCACACAGTTTTCAAATATGAAATACCTCCTGTTTACCCACAGTACCATCAGTCAGTAGAACTGCGTCAAGACGAAGCAAGCAGGCACATGTCAAAATCACTGTTAATTTTCCGGAAAATATGAAACAAGAAACTAGTGTCAAGGTCATACCTTTCACCCAAATTCCTACTGAATTACCTGATAATCACCTCATGGATTTCTTAGCTTTCGGACTTTTAAAAAGTGGATTGTTCAAACGTCCACCTAAATACACCTTGGACTTTAGAAAAATGTTCAAGAGGAATGATATAAAATACCTTTTCCGATCCTACAAAAGGCTTTATTGTTCTGGAAATTACGGTGTAGAAATATAGTGAAGAATATAAAACAGAAAACGTTTAGGTAAACTATTTTTGTAAATACAATGAAAATCGTCCAAAAAATGTCAGAACAGCCTCTGTATCACAATGTTATTTATTGAAAATGAACCTACATTTCACTAAGAATACAGAGTAATATTAATATCACAATATGTAATAAAGTATCTTCATTTCTTCTTTCTTGCAACTTGAATCTCGTCCGTTCTTATTGTCGTCCTTGTTACATCTGAGGCCTTAAATCATCCATAAATAATTACTGAAGGTCAACGAACAGCCAACTCGGCGAAACTAAAAACTGAATGTCAGTCCGTGTTTACTTCGTCGTGATGGGTCGGTTTTGAAATTAGGCTGGCATAAAGTTCAACAGTTAGAAGGTAAAGGTTCGCGTGATTTACATAGGTAGTATGCCAGATTTTGTCTTTGTTATAACACGAAAACAGTCACTACTTGGAAGAATTCATTTTAAAATTTAGCCAATCTTGTTTTCTAAACGCATTGAAAAAGAAGAAAATTGAATATTTTTTAAATGTTCAGAACCTGGCACTAAAAACTAGAGGGGCGGAAAATGCGGTTAATTGCTCCTTGAAATCCTAATACCTCAAAAGTAACTTTTGTTATTAACAAATGTAATACTGAAAAGAAAAGATTATGCATATTTAACTTCGAAATAAATTGAGAGTAATAATCAGGAAAACAACGAATAAGTCTCAGTTAAAATGTATTTTAAAATACCTATGGTAAAATTGTTCCTTTAAAAAGAGGACGTGTCAATCTTACTTTGGATCCTTTATCTGAATTGTTATGTATTACTTATTTCAGTTGTGATTTAAATTGTTTTAAAAGTAATGATTTAATTTATTTTGCTTCAGACTTAAAGATTAATTTGTTTTTATTTTTTTGTAGTTGAACTTAAGTTTCTTTGGCTTGTTGAAAAGTAATTGTAGTCATTTAATTTGTTCTCTTGACAGTTTTGGTTAACGCTGATTTTAAGTTGCTTGAGTAATTAAATTTTTCTTCTTTACTTTTGGTTGGTTAACTATTTAAATTTCTGTTTAGTTAATTTTTTTTCTTAACCTTGGTTGTTAATGTTAATCTCTTGATAAGTTGACCCTTAAGGTCAATCTTTTTAAAGTTTTGTTTACACGAGTTGGTGTTTAAAGTTTAATTAAGTTTTAATGTGCCCCCTTTTCTGCTAAATTTGGGATCCATATTTTCTGACTATGGTGGTCATTTTGGTGTTGTGGAAAAAATAAAAATTTTTTCATACTTGATTATTGTATTTTAACTGAAGTAATTTTTATTTCCTTACTATGGTGGTCGTGTTTGGTGTTGTAATAAACCCAAGAAAATTATCTATGTAATTATTATATTTTTATTTAAGTACTTATCAGTATTGAAGTTAATTTGTGTGTAAAATCAATAATTAATACCTATTCCTCAAAAACTTTTCCGTTGCCTTTCCAAATTATTTATGAGCTTGTTTTCGATTTCTTCGCCCGCTAGACGGTAGTCTGTGAAACATCTGTCATCATTTGAAACGTCTTGCACCCTGCTGAAGAGGCTAGTTTCCACACTACTAACCCTGCAGCAAGGTCAAGGGTACGGGGTGTTTTGCTTACTCGCAGGCTTTTTCTATGCTGGAGTGGGACCCCTCGACGAGGCTAGAGTTGAGTGACCTTGGTGTATCAGCGATTATTCGCCAATTTCTGGAGTTCATACTACATTGGCTTCACCTTCCTGCGTGTTTTTCCCCTGGGGTTGCCGGGCTGTTGGCGGTTTTCCTACCATCTAAAATCGCCAATCGAGCAGTTTTGGCGAATGGAGTAAAAAGCTTGGGAGCTAGCGACGAAGGCAGCCAGACGGAAGGAGACGGAGCGGAGAGCGAGACACGAAAGAAAAATACTATCTGAAGAGTAGCTGTCTGCGTTCTTAGAACGATGTATGAAGGAAATGGAGGAGAGAAACCACCTAGGTTGGGCGACGGAATGAGGTCGAATCCCACATAGAAGGGGCGGAAGGCTCCGAGGCTACCTTTTCCTATTCAGTTTTCTAATTTTCATTCTTTTCTTTTTAGCAAAAATGTGGCTGCGCTGTGACGTGGCCGAAGTTAGCTTGTCGGATGTCTGAGCCTACAATGTATCTACTATGTTAACTTCACTGTTTGGAAGGGTATGAGATTTTTTTGTTGCTATTCACCACCGCCACCAATGTAAAATTCTGTATTAATTCAGTAATATCTTAATAAATTCCATATTTAATTTTAACTTTTCTTGTAATGTTTTCACTTTTAATATAGAACACTGGACCTAATAGTTTCTTAAACTCACAACGCAACTTTAATTATTCTGTTGGATTTAAAAACTATACCACTATTTACTATTGATTTGAACACTAGTTTTACAGTATATATTGTGTTTATCATGTTGTCACAAACTTTACATATTCATGTGATTTAGAATTGATTATCCAAATATTGACTTTCATTTGATATTGAACTTAAAACATAAACATAAACTCTTAAGTATTAAAAGCTCCAGCAAGAAAATGGTGCCGTGACCTCGTGAATTTTGTTATATGCAATTTGTATTTTATTTTGTATCTGGTATGCACGAAAAAGGTGCCATGTATTCTAATTTATCATTTTTGGTCCAGTGTAATTTTAAAAATTGCTTTTGCTAAGAGTGGTGGCAGTGTTATTATTAATTACTGGTATTATTTTCTTTATGTTGATAATTGATATGAATAATATTTCATGGTATGATATTTCATAGTATAATAATTTTATGAGTACTGTTAAAAGAGCTGTTAATTGTGTAATTAAGCTACACTATTTTGCTTATATATATTTTGCTGTACTGTTTACCAGTGTTACATTATTTACACAAATTTAGTAGTATTGTATTATATTGTGTTACACATTTATGAGTTAAATTGGTTAATATGCCTACAAAAAGGAAGAGTTTAACTCCAGCGGCAACTAGAATGCCTGTAATTAACCGTTTAACTGGGGGTCGGAATCCTCAGCATACTGCAAATAGAATCTCAGTTTTTGGGGCTGATCCCTTGGTGTCAATTCCCACTTTTACTGGGGCAGAAGGTACTACTCAACTTAATGATTTTCTGGACAGAGTCAATTTAGTTGCAGCACATGTAGGCTGGGCTGACTCTGATAAGTTGACTGCTATTCGTGTAAAATTAGATGGAGAAGCTGCTGCGTTTATTCGCAATAACCCTCGTCTCAAGAATGAGACTAAGTTGGAAATTGTGGTTGAGGCTTTAAAGGACAGATTTGCTACTGTTCAAAATTTACATGCTAATATTAGAGCATTAATTCAAGCCTTTCAGAAGCCTAGAGAAAGTGTTAGGCAGTTTGCTGCTAGAATAGAGGCACTCTCTTGTAAAACAGTACCTGTCGATAAAGTGGAAGATCCCACTGTGGAAAGTCAGAGACTTGATTTACTCTTGTCTGTTTTTCTTGAGGGCCTTCATTTACATTTGAGGCGACTGTTATTACCACAGAACCACAAAACATATGTAGCAGCTAAGAAACATGCTATAGCAGAAGAAGAAGTTTGGTTTAAAACCCATGCAGATGAGCTTAATAATGTTCACTCTGTAGAAGTGAATGCAGTTTCCACTCCAGGTGTTACAGTTAAGGCTGCACAGGCTAATAGTTCCAAAGATGAACTCACAGCAGCAATTAAAGCACAACAGGAAAACATAGTTACTTTAACTAACATGTTAGGAAACTTGCAAACTCAAGTACAATCATTGATGTCTAAGTCTACAGCTAAGAGTAGACAGGTTGGTCCTCGTTGTTATAGATGTAATAGGTTAGGCCACTTAGCGAGGAATTGTATGGTAAATCTATCTCAGGGTACTAACAACAATGTTAGAACTAGACAGTATGGTAATGCTCGACAGCTAGGAAATGCTAGTGTAACTCCCAACGCACACCAGGTTGCAGGGCAGGTTAATTCGAGGAACACTACTCAGTTAAATCCTCAGGCTCCAGTTTTTAACCAGAATTTAAACTAGTAAGGGGTAGGGAGAGCAATTCCTTCAGTTCATCCCATGAAGCCCTTTTGAAGGTACCATCAGTGTATTCAGTTTCTTTAGGTGAAGCACCTCTTCCTATAGTAAATGGCTCAATTTTGGGTAATAAACTCAAATTTTTATTAGATTCAGGAGCTACTGTAAATTTACTAAATGCTAGGTATATGAAATGTTTTGGCAAGAAAGTAAAAATTGAAACATGTGAAACTTATTTAAAAGGCATTTCAAGCAACAAAGTGTTAGTTAGGGAAAAAGTTTTGTTACCTGTCAAATTTCAGGATCAGATTTTTCAAACTGAATTTCTTATTATTGATAGTTTATCTGATCAATATGGTGCACTTTTAGGAACACACTTTTTAAGTCTAAACAAACTTTGTATTGATTTCAGTTCATCAAATTTGATAGGTCCACACATATTGGTGCCTTTGCACCTTCACATGTCTGCGCCAAGTGCTGATGCTTCAATTAATTGCATGTCACCAAATAACTCGACTAATGATATCTTTTGCTATTCTGTGAAAAAGCATAAACTTCCTCCTTTCTCTGAAAATATTCTAAAAGTTTCAACTTCCCTTTTACCTTTTTCTCAACCTTCTGTACTTATTGAACCTCTTCCTCACCATCAGCACGCCAAATTCAGTGTAGCACGTTCAGTGAATAGTAAACAACGTTCAAATGAATTTTTTATTAAAGTGGCAAATTTCTCTCCTGATATTGTACACATTAACAAAGGTATGAAACTAGCCACCTTGGCTCCTGTTAATGTTAAAACACCTGATATTCAGCCAGTATTTTCTACGAGTCTTGAGACTGGTGAGCAGTTTGAACCCTGGGGAGGTCAGTTTGACTTAAGTCATTTACCTGAACAACAGAGACATGAACTTATGATTCTTTTAGATCAGTACAAAAACATTTTTGCTTCTTCTGTCACTGAACTTACTGGTTGTGATACAATTTTACACAACATTAATTTAAAAGACAACATTCCTGTCAGACAGAAACCTTACAGAGTTCCTTATCATTTAAGGCAAGAATTAGATAAGCAGATTGCTGAGCTGTTAGAGGCAAAAATTATTGAAGAAAGTGATAGTGCATATTCTGCTCCTGTGATTTTAGTTAGAAAGCAAGATGGGAGTTATCGTTTAGTAACAGATTTTAGGAAATTGAATGAGAAAACAGTTGAGGATAGTTTTCCATTACCTAACATGATAGAATTGATTGAAGGTTTAGGGAATGCTACTTATTTTTCCACATTAGATTTAACTTCAGGTTTCTTTCAAATGAAAATACACCCTGATGATATTTATAAAAGTGGTTTCACTACTCCTTCTGGACATTATCATTGGACACGAGTCCCATTCGGGATGCGTAATGCGCCCAGTTCCTTTCAGAGACTGATGTCAATAGTTTTGGCAAATCTATCGCCTTTACAGATAGGCATTTATATAGATGATATAGTGATAGCTTCAAATACTTTCGAGGAACATTTAAGCAAATTAAAAATTGTATTTGATAGACTTACTGCACACAACTTAAAACTGAAACCTTCTAAATGCAATTTTCTCAGAGACCAAATTACATATCTAGGTTATAAAGTATCTCAAGGTAAAGTGCAGCCTGATGATAAAAACCTTAAGGTTATCAGTAGTTTTCAGGTGCCTAAAAATAGAAAGGAAGTTAGAAGATTTTTAGGTCTGGTAGGATTTTATCGTAGATTTATTCAAAATTTTGCTCACAAAGCCTTACCTTTAACTGAACTGACTAAAGATAAAGTAACCTTTAAATGGACTGATGAGGCTCAACAGGCTTTCGACAACTTAAAAGCTGAACTTTTAACTCAGCCTATTTTGGCTTTACCAGATTTTACAAAACCCTTCGCTTTGTGTACTGACGCTTCAAATTATGCTCTAGGAGCCATTTTAGGTCAGGAGGATGAGAATAAATTTTTACACCCTATCTGTTTTGCCAGTAGAAAACTAAAGGGTCCTGAAATTAATTATAGCACTGTGGAGAAGGAAGCTTTGGCTGTTGTATGGGCTACTGCTCATTTTAGGCAATATCTTTTAGGCAAAAGTTTTACAGTTTATTGTGATCAGGCTTCACTTTCCCATGTATTAAAGTTAAAAGATCCAACATCTAGGATTGCTCGCTGGATAATGGGGTTGTCTCAGTATGACTACAAAATTGTTCATAAACCAGGAAAATTAAATTCCACTGCTGATTATTTATCCAGATCTGTAAATGTGGCTGAACAAGTACAAACTTCTACCACCCCTGATCTTTTACACACCATTAAAGAACAACAAGCTGTTGATCCTTATTGTATGCAAATAAAAGAAGATTTAGAGAATAATAGAATTCCAAAACCTCCTTCACAGATCTTCTTCATTGAAAATGATACCTTGTATTGTAAATTTAAAAATCCTAAGGCTCGTTGGCAAAAACAAAACAGAATAGTGTTACCTAAAACATTAGTTCCAAAAATTCTGCAACAAAATCATGATTCACTTGTAGCTGCTCATTCTGGTTTTCATAGAACCCTTCATAGAATTCAGAAAGCATTCTTTTGGAAAAACATGCATAAGCAAATTCTTAATTATGTGAAATCTTGTCATTCTTGTATACAGAAACGTGGTTTTAAGGCATCACACAAAGCTTCATTAATGAGAGTTCCAATAGCAAATAGACCTATTGAACGTATAGCCATGGACATTGTAGGCCCTCTGCCCATGACACTTTCTGGACATAAATATATATTGGTTATTACAGACTATTTCACGAGATGGCCAGAGGCTTATGCTTTACAAAATTGTTCATCTGAAACCATAATTGAGAAACTTGAGCTGTTTATTGCTTCTCATGGGGTACCACAACATATAATCACAGACAGAGGTACCAATTTTATATCACAGGCTATTAATGAAGTTTATCAGAAATTAGGAATTTGTAAACACACCACTACAAGTTATCATCCACAATCAGATGGTGTCGTAGAAAGATTAAATGCAACTCTTATTAATTCATTAAGTCACTTGGTTTCTGAAACTCAAGAAGATTGGGACAGGCATTTACCGTTTGCTTTATTAGCACATAGAACTGGAAAGCATCAGGCATTAGATGAGTGCCCAGCGTTTCTCTTGTATGGCCGAGATTTAACGTTACCAGTGGATATGTTGACTCAGTCTAAATTTAAGACTTATGATGATACTAAAACTTATGCGAAAGATTTACTCGTCAGACTGCAAAAATCATTTCAGGTAGTTAAGACAAATTTAACTACTGCAGCTGAGAAACAAGAAACTACTAGAGAGTCAAAAGCTTATCATAAGGACATACAGCTAGGTGATACAGTTTACTTATACACTCCTGTAGTACAGCCAGGAACGGCTAGGAAGCTGTGTAAATTTAACAAGGGTCCTTACCGAGTTGTTGAGAAGTTATCAAAGGTTAACTTCAGGATAGAGTTAGTGACTAAACCACACACACGACAGGTGGTACATGTTGATCGTTTAACCAAGGTGCCAGCAAGAATTATATTTCCTACTTTAGAGATCTCTGATCAAGATCGTTCTTCTGCTGGTCAACCTAGTGACACTACTACGCAATTGCCTTACAATTTAAGGCCCAGAGATGCTCATGGATTTGTAACGAGTAATTGAACTTTATACTGTTGTACATATTGGTAGGGTAGGAAAGTTTCTGCCTTAATTGAAGTTCTAGATTTTGTAACAGTTCTTATTTAGTTTTGTTTGTTTATTTCTTTTGTTGCGCTGCGTGACTTGTTTTGTTGACTTGGGTTGTTTGACCTTATCTAATTCATGTTTTGTCAGGAATTGCAACCTACTGCTCTTTATATCCTGGTTTGTTTTTCTTGAGAGCTTAGTGGCTGGTCCACTTTGTTTCTCCTTTACGTTAATGTTTCGAAATTGTTTGTTTACCTTACTAAGGGACGCCTTAGTGTCTTTCGGCTTATTATTTTTGAGTAGTTGGTTGTTATTTCTTGCTCACACGTGTATGTTGTGTTTTGATCGATTACACTTGCCCACTTATTTAGTTTTATCGTTTGTGGGCTTGTTGAATAACCTAAGTTCAACTGCTAGTTAAGTTACATTACTTGGTAGTTTTTCACTTCTGTATTGGGGTGTTGCTTTGATTTAGGAAGACGATTGTATCTCGTTTCGCGTAGAAATTTTTTGTCTTGTGTTTTTATTTAGTTTTGCTTCACCTTTTGAGGTAGGTGAAGGTAGTTTGCAGTCAGGTGATTGTTCAATTTCTTGTTATTGAAGGCCTGTTTTGAGTAACACGCCTCTGCTCGTGTTAGAGCTCTGTTCTTTTAGAGTGTTTATTTGTAAGTTTTATTGTATTGCTCGTGGTTTTTGTGTTATAATTTTTTTTGGATTAGAGTTGATTGTTGGTTTACATTTCTCAGGCTTAAGCTTAGTTTGGAAGTGTTTTATTTTGTTGTAGGTAGTATTGTGGATTCTGATTCTGAGTTTCCGGTGGTAGGGTTATTATTTTGTTTTACTTAAAAGTTAATTGGTAAAAATCCTTTTTTGTATTTTGTATTTCGTCAGTTTAACAGCTGGCTCTGGTTCAAGTAATGAGTAATTTCTGCCATTGTCACCACTGCTTAGGTTTAACTTTTATGTGTTTTGTAAAGTCAGAGGTTATTGATTCTTTTCGAAAAATTTTGGTTACCAAAATTTTTTCGGAAAAAAAAATCTTTTCGGAACGGGGGAGGATTGTTATATATTACTTATTTCAGTTGTGATTTAAATTGTTTTAAAAGTAATGATTTAATTTATTTTGCTTCAGACTTAAAGATTAATTTGTTTTTATTTTTTTGTAGTTGAACTTAAGTTTCTTTGGCTTGTTGAAAAGTAATTGTAGTCATTTAATTTGTTCTCTTGACAGTTTTGGTTAACGCTGATTTTAAGTTGCTTGAGTAATTAAATTTTTCTTCTTTACTTTTGGTTGGTTAACTATTTAAATTTCTGTTTAGTTAATTTTTTTTCCTTAACCTTGGTTGTTAATGTTAATCTCTTGATAAGTTGACCCTTAAGGTCAATCTTTTTAAAGTTTTGTTTACACAAGTTGGTGTTTAAAGTTTAATTAAGTTTTAATGTGCCCCCTTTTCTGCTAAATTTGGGATCCATATTTTCTGACTATGGTGGTCGTTTTGGTGTTGTGGAGAACATAAAAAATTTTTCGTACTTGATTATTGTATTTTAACTGAAGTAATTTTTATTTCCTTTACTATGGTGGTCGTGTTTGCTGTTGTAATAAACCCAAGAAAATTATCTATGTAATTATTATATTTTTATTTAAGTACTTATCAGTATTGAAGTTAATTTGTGTGTAAAATCAATAATTAATACCTATTCCTCAAAAACTTTTCCGTTGCCTTTCCAAATTATTTATGAGCTTGTTTTCGATTTCTTCGCCCGCTAGACGGTAGTCTGTGAAACATCTGTCATCATTTGAAACGTTTTGTACCCTGCTGAAGAGGCTAGTTTCTACACTACTAACCCTGCAGCAAGGTCAAGGGGACGGGGTGTTTTGCTTACTCGCAGGCTTTTTCTATGCTGGAGTGGGACCCCTCGACGAGACTAGAGTTGAGTGACCTTGGTGTATCAGCGATTATTCGCCAATTTCTGGAGTTCATACTACATTGGCTTCACCTTCCTGCGTGTTTTTCCCCTGGGGTTGCCGGGCTGTTGGCGGTTTTCCTACCATCTAAAATCGCCAATCGAGCAGTTTTGGCGAATGAAGTAAAAAGCTTGGGAGCTAGCGACGAAGCAGACGGAAGGAGATGGAGCGGAGAGCGAGACACGAAAGAAAATACTATCTGAAGAGTAGCTGTCTGCGTTCTTATAACGACATATGAAGGAAATGGAGGAGAGAAACCACCTAGGTTGGGCGACGGAATGAGGTCGAATCCCACATAGAAGGGGCGGAAGGCTCCGAGGCTACCTTTCCCTATTCAGTTTTCTAATTTTCGTTCTTTTCTTTTTAGCAAAATTGTGGCTGCGCTGTGACGTGGCCGAAGTTCACTTGTCGGATGTCTGAGCCTACAATGTATCTACAATGTTAACTTCACCGTTTGGAAGGGTATGAGAATTTTTTGTTACTACTCACCACCGCCACCAATGTAAAATTCTGTATTAATTCAGTAATATCTTAATAAATTCCATATTTAATTTTAACTTTCTTGTAATGTTTTCACTTTTAAATTTGGTACACTGGACCCTATAGTTAATACACAACGCATTAAATTAATTATTCTGTTGGAGCTAAAAAACTATACCACTATTTACTATTGATTTGAACACTAGTTTTACAGTATATATTGTGTTTATCATGTTGTCACAAACTTTACATATTCATGTGATTTAGAATTGATTATCCAAATATTGACTTTATTTGATATTGAACTTAAAACATAAACATAAACTCTTAAGTATTAAAAGCTCCAACAGAATTTACTAGCGTTTGCTATTACAAATTTAAGCATGATGTTATATTTTTGCAATCAGGAAGGTTCACTGTATTTTTAAAATCAAATTGAAAAATTTATTTTTGGAAGGCTAATTTGGTCTTATTCCACTTAAACCATTATCTAGGGAACCAAATTGCCAAATATCTTGTGCTTCCCATATTTCAATTAAACCAGAAATTTTTATTCCAGATTCTGCTTTCCAATTTTGCGAAATAATTGGGGGTCAGGGGCGGAAACCCTTCTGCTGTATTTTAAAGCGAGTGCATTTTTTTGGGAAATTTCAATTTGAAGTCTATTTAAGTAATGGCAGTAATTTTAAACGAATAAAACCTGTATTTACATTACAGTAGACGCCATTTAATGTGATCGCGGTTAAAATGATCATTCGGACAGCCTTATCGAACTGCCGAAATCCCGCCGTTTGTATAGGAAAACATGGAAAATACATCGCTTATTATGATGTATATACCGCTTATTATAAATCGGTTAATGGTATCAAAATATTGCAAAAAGAAATTTGTAAATTGAAGAAAGTCTCCAAATAAGTTCCAAGTTGATTACAAAATGTTCCCAAATGATAAAAAAATGTTAAAATTTAATCAATCAGTTAAAATTAGTCCTCTGCCTCAAAAAATTGTTTATAACAATTCTATCGATTTTCAGAGCAATCAGATACATGTTCCTGTTGAGAACTACAATCCTTTCCCTCAAAAAAATTCTTTTGAAAACATCTACGCCAAATTAAGGTTACGTTTTTGTCTAATTTTAATTTTACATTGGCAAGTTCTCTTCTAGTCAAGAATGCCTTCTTAATATTAAGGGTACAGTTTCGATAAAATAATTTCTAGAAACATTGTGACCAGTTCACAAATGAAGTTTTTCATTAACGGCATTATAAGGTTTGAGTCTGATATTGGAACTTTAGTTCTATAACCTTACTAGATAGACAGCGAATTATAACTGTCTTAAAATAATATGGCAGGGATTTACAAAGGTTTAAACAACCTTTTTATTAATTAAACTGAACTTTAAACAAATCATGGCATGGCTCGTGAACATCTGTAGGATTTTTTCGACGTCAGGAAGCTGAGAAATGGGCAGTACCTTCACCGGGATACGAACTCCGAACCTTCAGAATACGCGCCGAGAGTGCTTCTAGGTACACCACGAAGGCATTCGGAAAGGGATGTACGACTTTCCGCCGTCTCCGTTTAGCCGCCGCGTTTCTCCGATGTGGCAGCTCGCCGGTAGCCGATTCGGCGTGGGCCCTTTTGCTGTCGAGTAGAAATGAAATACTTAATAGAAGTTGCTTATAATATATATATAATTGTTACAGATATGAAATAGAAACAATTACACAAAGTGAGTTAGAGAATTACGTCAGTACCAGCAGAACAAAATTATCCCATTTCATAGTTATGGGCTAAACCTCTGACATAACAGAAGTTATATTATCGTTTCTAAAATTATGCAGATGCAATGTGTACACGATTATTCAAATTTCTTGAAATTTTATTCAGCTAATTCAGAAAAATCACTCATAAAAGCAGGAAATTCACATTTTTATGAAAACTTAATCGACAGTCAAATGTATACAATAGGTAAACAAAATTATTAAACTAAATAAGTTTAATAATATAATATGGCAATATTGTTGAGTTCTACGATTTCGTGGATTTGGAGTGATTGACGACAATATTTGATGAAGAATGAAAACACAATTTATTAGCCAGGACAGTTTCAAAGACACGTTTACAGTCGTCGAAAAACTACAATAAACACGCTGAAATAATCAGCAATGCAGCCTCCAGGCTAGAATGGGGAAGAGAGCATCAAGGCAAAGCACTAAAGTACAGCTCTAAACTCGATTCGGTCCCTCTCAGAGCTCAAGACACTTGAACTCAAAGTATTCAAGACACTCTCCACGATGAACTCATGATGCACTCGATGATGCACCGCTGCTCCGCGTACAAGCAGGGTTTATATAGCCTTTGACCTTGCTTCGAGAACATTCTGGGGCAAACCGTTAAGAATTCGTTCCAGAATTTTCTCGCTCGGTATATGGCATATCGCCAAATGGCTACAAATGTGCGATTTTGCGCTAAATCTGGTAACTCTGCCTTTCCTTGCCATTTTCTGGCACCTCTAAACCCCCTTTTCCGGGAATATCTAACCGTAGTTGGACATTTCGTAAAAATATGTAATATAGGCATGTAAAAAAAATACATCTCGACTATAAAATAAGTAAACAAAATTATTAAACTAAATAAATATGATATTGCAAGATATAATTATAAGCGTTTAAAGAAAAATATGTCTTGATGGCGAATCACTCCGCCTGAGAAATAGCATCACGAGAAACGGCGGCGGCGAATAGTCCCATTTGGAGGGAGAAGATATTTTATAAGGTAACCATCACTTGTGGCTATGCAAATTAAACAATAACTGTCAAATAAATTTAAACGTTGATTCAGTAGCCTAAGACTACACAAATAAATAACTAGGCTACAAGCTGGTTCAAATAATTTACCGGCGTGTAAATTTAAAGTAGCGGCTGCAAGAACATGGAAAGTCTAGATAATTACATTTATCTAGAGCTATCAGAATTCTAACAAAGCTAAGATAGTGCCAGACATTCTCTCTAAGATCCAAAATCTCTCAGCGTAAATACACTACAGCTTAATTTGCATTCTGGTGAGAAATACGGAAAGAAGAATTTAAAGTAAAGTTCAAAACCATAATAACTTGTTAGTTTAACATAAGAAACTTCCAACATTATGAACAATTCATAAACAAACTCTTAATTAAAAATGCTGTGAAAGTACCTACTATTTAAATGTTCTAGTTATATTTATATTAAATCAGTTAGGTTCAATTTCTATTTTGACGGTTGTTTTTACTCATCGCTTAATGTTACCAAAATAGCCGTGTACGAACGTGATGACATTAAACGGGAGATGCTATATTTAAAAATGTATTTACTTCATGTATTTATATGAGGTAAATATATATTTTTAAATATAGTAACTGCCATTTAATGTGATCATGTTTGATGATGTTTTCATTATTTACCATTTTGTATCATTTCTGTCAGTTTACGCTCTCTGAGTGGGAAAACAGCAGATAAGAAAACATTTCGTTTGCTTAGATGACTTACGTAAATTAGGAAAGTGAAGTGACACTAATAAAAATGTGAGAGGAACTAAAAATTAATGTCAAGCTGTTAGCGGAATTTATGAGAGGAATTTTCTAAATGAAAAAAAGATATTAGCAGAGAGTGTTATAAATTGCGTTTATTCCAGTAGTGATGAAGAATACGGGAAATTGGTTTCAGAGGGTTTTTCCTCTTGATACATCTGAAAATATAAAGTATCTACCACTAGCAGTATATATTTTTTAAAGTTTGCTTTTCCTCTTCCTTTATCTGTAGATACTCCACATTTTACGTAATAAATGTCTTCTACGAAAGAAATCGGAGAAGAAAATATGAAAACTGAATGGAGCGCTAGTATTTTTCTAGGTTTCTTGTTTCAAAGGCAAAGTGAAACATTCATTTTTGTAGGTTGTCTGGTATACAAACGTAGAAAAATATTTTCATTCTTGGGGTAATAATTGTGGACTACATTTTTAAAGTAGGTTTGGATGTTTCGTGCAAAGTAAATACTGTTTCTATTCGTATTTTGAAATCCATCTGTTGTATATGAGTTTGTGTTGTCTTTTCTGTCCGTCCGCATCCGTTCGCAAACTCATATTGCTTGCGGGCCGATTGCACAACCTGAAAACAGCTATCGGATCTAACTTTTCTTTTCACAAAAAGAAAAATTTTATAAAAAAAAATATTTTAAATAAATTCTAAATTTTGCTTACCACATATTTATCAAAACACACATAAAAATAACTATAATTTCGTAAAAGGAAAAATATAATACTAAACGTTATAATAAAAGTTAATCAAATCACGAAAAATGTTAATCAAATCTGTATCTTATAATCTTTGAATAATATTTATATCACATTGTAAATTAACTAGTTTTAGATTTTCCTATGCGTTACTTACGTTCATTTTTAATGGAGTGAAAATAATATAAACTCTGACTTCATATAACTGAAATCTTAAAATCTTTGAGACAAATACATTATTGAAATATCTTCGGGAGCCACGTAAAATTGCATGGGGGGGTCTCGTTTGAGTTCACTGTATGGATTACCTATCGGTTAAATATTTCTTCCATATCGGTGTAATTTTAAGCACGTCCGGCTGGCAATCGGGAGGTCTAGAATTCGAATCCTGGCGAATTTTTCATATTTCCTGGTCTGATCAATACCTAATGTCACTACTGTGGTGCCCGAACTAAAAAGTGGTAAACTATAATTTGTCATCACCAGGATCTGGCGAATGTATCCCTCCACCTTCCCAGCTGAAGTGAGAGAGAATGTACGAGATTTTTCTCTTTCTTCTCCCCGTGGCGTGATGTAACTTTAAATCGGAAGTCCAGGAGTTCGAATCCTGGCGAGGGTATAGTGGTTTGTCTCCACTTTCTTGCTCCAAAACTAAACAGACTCTACAGTGGTGCCTAAACTTAAATGCGGTGGACAGTAATTCGTCACTACCAGCATCTGGCGAAGGAGTCACCGCCTCCCTCGCTTTTGAAGTGGGGGAGAATGTAAGTTATTGTCTTCTTCTTTGCTATGTACCTTCATGCTGTAATTGAAAGCACGTCCAGCTGGCAGTAGGGTGGCAGAGATACGGTATGAGTTCGAATCCTGGACAGGGTATTACTCAATTTTCATGTTTTCTTCTTTGATAAATGCATAATGCCTCTAAAAGTTGTGTATTAAGTACAAAATAATTAGTTTCTGTTAATTTTTTAAAATATACTTTAAAATGTAACCTCGAAAAATCATAGAGCCTGCTCACAAATTTTTATTGTTATTTAATCAATTATTAAGAGCTTATTACGATTACGCTGTAGTTGTTTAGAGATTGGCTCACCAGAAGCCGAGGGTTAAAGTCATTGAACACTGGCAGTTTGACCTGGGTTCGAATCTAGGCGAACGGGCTAGTTGCATGAGTGTTTTCATGGTTTAACTAAGGTGTAACATGGATACGAGCTAATTTTCACTAGAAAGTCCTTCATGAAGGCATCGCTTCCTTTACTCAGATAGCCATTGTGTGCTTTGCTATAACCAGATAGCCCTATTCAGAAATAACTCTCAATCAATCAGGGGCGAAATGACAAAAAAATCACGAAACTGACGGCGTAAACAAAACTATCTAAGAGAAGCATAAAAAGGAAAGTAATTTAATTGTACATAATCCGGATAAATATGAACATTGTTATTAAAAGGAAAAAAAAGGGAAAAATCCTTTAACCAATTTTATTGACTCAGATTAGATATTACCGTCATTGTTCGGTATCAGTTGTAAATATTGTTCTATAATGCTTTTCTAATGATGTTTATTCATTCGTTAAACTAAAAGGAATTTTTTTTTGTTTTGCATACTGATTTGATTTAGCTAAATGAATATATTTTGAAGTCTTAATGGCTTGAAACTGTGGATGAATTAGTAGTCATTTCAATAACAATATACAGTAATGTTAACATTACAATAGCTTATAAATTAACTTCATTTCTACTTGCCTGTTACCTGAATCTCGTCCGTTCTTACTGTCGTCTCTGCTGCTCCTTAGGCCTCAAATTGTCCACAAACAATTAGAAAAAGTGCATGTGCAGCCGACTGGTGAAATCGCAGTCTGAATATCTGGTCGCGTTTGCTTCGCCGCGATGAATAGGTTCTTGTTTTAAGTTAGCATAAGTTCAACAGTTAGAAAGGAAAGGTTTGGCATGACCTTCACAGTTTGTTTGCAAGGGTTTGTGTTTGTTAACAAGACAAAAGCAAACATAACGCAGACGAATCCATTTTAAAAACTAAGAGAACTCCTTTTTCTGAAAGCATTTAGGAGGGAAAAATTACGCGAATATTTTAAAAACCGCTGTTAAAAGGTAAGGGTAAAGTACCGGTGGAAATCAGGCAAATGTGGAACATTACGCTTCAATCAACTTTCACTTGATCTGATAATCTAACTATGTTATTTATTCATAATTTTATAATTAGTCGAAGCTTCATTTTAATATTCACTTAACTTTGTAAGAATCACAGACCTTAGTTATCGCAAAAATTCATCTAATAAATTAACTTAAAATTTTTAGAAAAAAATCTCGTTGTTCTTCCGAACGCTAAAATAATGCCTGAAGATTCAAATTCTCCACATTCCGACGAGAGTTATTTAATAATTAAAACTCACAAACTCGTAGAAAACTTTACAGAGGGAAGGAAGAAAAAAAAGAAGAAAAGAAAAAGGCAACATCTCGTTAATAACTTGTACCCATTATTCCGCTACAAAATTCTTGCCCGCATTTTTCTCTTCGAGAGTAAATTAAAACAGCTTTTTAATTACAAAATCTTTTAATTAACCTCGAGCTAAGCGAAACTTATCGCAACGTAATGATACCCAAAGTTAGCGTGTTTGTGTCTTGGTGATAGAAAACCTGAGGCCATCTAACTAAAGGTGGTTGGTGGAGAGGGTAAGTATGAGTTAGGAGATATGGTATGTGCGGAAGCAAAAAGATTCGGACACAGAAAAGGAAAAAAAAAAAGAAAAAAGTCCGTTAATGGACCTAAATCACGAATGGCCACCAAAATTCCGTGACATAACTTGTAGTGAGTCAGCCATTGGATGCTGCGTCGTAAAAGAAGCAAATACGAGGGAAGGAAGATTCGATAAAATACCCAATCGGCGTAATGTTTCTCAGCTGTCCGGATTCCTAAGATCCATAGATGGAGTTTGTTTGCTGATACGAATGTTTCTCGTGATTATTCGTGGGATTTGTTGTCACGCGGACACGTTGCTGATGTCTTGTCTCGAAGACTCCACTCCTGAGAGTTGGCTTTCTCGATAATGGATCTTGCTGTTCTGTTTCAGCTAACACGGGATTGATTTCCTCATCAAGAAACTGCATCACTCCCTGATTGAAACAATTTCTTCCAAGAGGGAGATATAGCTTACCAAAATTGCTGCGAAGGAATTATTAATTGAGGTCTTATAGCTAGTGCTGGGTGATAAGGCAAGTCATTACAGCAGAGTGTAGGAATAAACGACTTTAAATCGTCTTCCACTTTAATATATAGACAGGGTAAAATTTAAAATTATGTCCTCTGCCAAAAAAGCCATTACCTTATTCAAAATCATTGGCAATTTTCAAATAGGTTTTTAATTCATTTTAAATTTTACCTTCTCACGTTTCTTTGAAAATTAATTTAGAAAGGTTTTTTTTTAAATTCCTTAATCTACGACAACCTGAGCTTGCTTTTTTACTTAATTTTAAATCTTCAAATTTATAAATTATTTGATATCCAGCAAATATTTTAAATTTATATTGGCACGTCAGATTAATTTGTGATTACGTGATTTGTTTATTTTGAAATATCGTCAACATGATAATTTTTACATGTGTGAAAAACTAAAATTTTATTTTGATACTTCGAGACACATTCGTGTCGTGGAAGACGCAGAGGTATGGAAGGATGAGAATGTCCTTCCATACTTTTAATGTCTTTTTGTTAATTCTATTTATTTCGTAGTCTCCCCTATGCCCTATATTAATGTAACGTATTCTTTCTTTACTGAAGATTTAATTTTTGTGCAGAACCCATTTTTTTATATATTGAAAAGTCAAAACCCGAATTCAGAATATCACGTTAGTATTGTCAGGATTAATCATGTTAATATTGTTATTATTAAAATATTTCATTACATGAACAACGCAAGGCGTTGGATCCGTCTTGTTAATGTTGTCATCATTAAAATATTTCCTCATACGAATTTTGACGCTGTTAATCTCGTTAATGTTGTCATGATTAAAATATTTCATCACGCGCGTATAATTAATTATGTCAATGTCATAATTTAAATACGTCATGACTTTATTATTATCATGATTAAAATATTTTGTTACATTCATTTTATCGTGATTCAACATGTTAGTACTTTTATGATTAAATACTTATCACATGAATGCCGACTTCCTGTTGTTAATGTCGTCTTGATTAAAATGTGTCATTACGTGAATGTTGCCATGATTAATAATGTTAATGTTGTCATGATTAAAATAGTTCATCACTTGAATGTTACCATGATTAATAATGTTAATATAGTTATGGTTAAAATATTTCATAGGATTCGTATTGTCAAGGGTTAATTAATCATATCCTTAATCTTGTCAGCTGCAGTTAGCAATGATGGCTGCTCTGTCATGGAGACAAGTTCGAATCCAGGGCATGAGATAGTTGTCTTTACCGTGGGGACATAGGGGCATGATGCTGGCGAACCCGAAGTCCTCTAAGGAGATGGAATGATGTGAAGAGGAATGGGAGATCCTCGGATAGTTACCCGGGCTTAGCTCCATAAACGGAACTGCACAATTAGAGTAGAGGGATTATTCATCTGTGTCCGTTTGGATTACAATAAATTTATAACAAATGAAATAATAATACATTATTAGAATTAAGAGGCATAGTTACAGTCATATAGGAGACATGATTTACAGTAAGATTATAACAAGCAAACGGTAGTCACAAATGAGCTATTGGTAACAATCACAGTGTTAGTTGATGCAATATCTGAGCTGCCGATAAAGCTATCATAAGATGGAATGCAAATAACAGAAGCAAGGTGAAATCACCTGCTTGGAAAGCATCTTAAATTTGAGAACACCTCTGTTGAAATTGAACTAAATACGTTTCAAATAACATATCCAAGTGAAAGTAAAATGGATGGAATGCGAATAAGAAATCCAAAATCAAATTTAAATACACAGAATAAAAAAATGATCAACGGAATACAAGTCACCAATAAACTAGTCACCGGAGGCGGAAACATTGCATAATAGACGAAGGGAAAATTCTGAGAATACTTTAATAATTTTCAGAACATAGCGTTATAGAGCTAGAGGGTAAAATACGCGAGGAAATACTGTATACATATTCAAATCTGCAGACAAAACATTATACAAACAGAACAAAGGTAATGCAGGCGAACAAAAAGGTATATAGAAAAATCATGTGACTTCACTATAGCAATATCTGGTGAAGAATTATAGTTATTTAGAGAAAATTTTTATGCATAAATGAATATATATAAGCCTGAGTAAATATACGAATATATAGAAAATAAACCTCAAACGCCTACACTGAATAGTGGGTGATCCTGAATGTACACATTTATGCTTCAACGTGCAAATTATCTTGAAATGAAAAACGCTACACAGACAGACGTATAAGTTAATATTGAATGACTTTATAAACGGTCATCCATTTCAGATTGACAGTTCAGAAAGGTAAAGACAGCTTAATAGATAATCTCAACTCTGCAGAGAGTCTGTTGTGAAGGGGAATTGTCATGGTAACCTGTAACCAAAAAAGATCAGACTAACAAAAGCGACAGATTTCATACTTTAGCATAGCAGAGGAACGTATATATAATACAAGGTAAGGACAGTGTATCGTCCGTAAAGGTTTCTATTGCTATTATGCAAAGGTGTACTTATGTTTGAAATTTAATCAGGAAACTCGGCGATATAAAAGAAAAGTATTGTCGCTCGCAGCATATCTGTCATTCGAATTAAAAAACAAAATTAGCGATTTAAAAGAAATATGATACCACTGCCCGAATTAAAATATTTTTATTTTAAATGTGACAGTGTTTTCTAGTTTAGCAAAGCGTGAGATATTTAATTTTTCTTTCAAATTTGTTCTGTTGTTAATTAACAAACCAAGCAATTCAAAATCAATAAATGCAGATTAATTTCAGTTGTTATTTATTACTAACTCGGCCCGTCAAATGATTCTAGCTAAATTCACTGAAATAGCATATTTAAGGAAGATTGCTCGTTTGTTTGTATGTAATTGATAAAAATCTATACTTTTATTCCGATCTGGATGAGATTTTGCAAACTTTCTTCAAAACAGTAGGAAAGTCATTATCTACTTGAGATGTCGAGGGGTGGAGAAAAAAAAAACACTACGGAGCTTCATATTAGAACACAGCACTTACATTACCCATCTTAGGTTCACATCGCCGTTGTTGCCTTCCCGATGTCGATGGAAATCATATTTACTAAGCAAATCATTTATAATTTTTTTAAATGAATAGTAATAATTGTACAATATTTAAGTTTTGAAATCACGTTACAAATCTCATTTTCACGTCACTGTTGTTGCGTTACCGCCATCAGTTGTTACTTAATATTACTTTATAAAGCGCCACGCTCGTTTAATTTTTAGAAAAGTATACAACTTTCCAGAATAATATAGATCCTTCAAAACAGAATTAAGGAGCGCTGTTTATCAGTTTTTCGCGAATATTCGAAACCGGTAAAGAAATCAGCCGAAGTGGATAGTGATTTTCTGGAAGTTTATTTCCGAAAGAAGATGTGAACGATAACAAAGCAAGTGCCATTACGAAAGCAGTTACATAGCGCTGTGCTATTTCTATACAGTTCTTATCCGAATTTATAAAATTTTTCAACATTCTTCTTGAATCAAAATGAAAGGAAAATCCCTGTCTACCTCTAATTTCGAAAAACCTACCCTCATCCCCTTAAATGAAGCCTCTTCGCTCTGTATAAAGTTCAGGCGAAGCCGAGTGCTTCAGCTAGAATGCATATATCCTTATAGCCGCAATTCTTACTTTACGTTTGAAATAGGTATTAGTATCTGAGAGGTATTTTAATATTTAGAGCATTTTTAAATAAACTATTGTTATTATATATTCTGATTTAATATGTTTGGCTAATGGTTTAAAACACTATCCGCTTACGCGCCCAGCAGCTAAAATTATTATTATAAAAAAGAAAAAATATATATAACGAATTTAATGAATCTAATGAATGCAGTTTTACGGCTCCAGTTAGTGATTAATAATAATTGAAATTAATTGCTTTCAATCTCTTTGTTTTTTAAATTATAACAGAATAAATTTGAAAGCAAAATTAAATATTATCTTACGCACAGCTAAATGACAAAGCAATGCCACGTGTCAGATAAAAATATTTTAATTCAGGGAATGGCAACACAATTCCTTTAAATCGCTGAGTTTGCTGATCGAATTTTAAAGATAATGAACCTAATATTTAATAGATGAAATATTACCTTCTCCGAGTATTTCCTATTCAGTCATGTATTCAAGCCTAATTTTCTAGAAACTTTGAATATTCTTTTGGATATTTTATGGATTTTTGACAGATATAAATCGCAATAAGAAGTTTTGTTCGACTGTGATACTGCCTCGTACATTGACACTCTGGTTTCAAATCATTCGACTCCGACGATGATGATTCGAAAAACAAATACGTTGCGTTTTTCCAAGATGTATCATTTTTCCTTTTATATACTCGAATTTTGTGACTAAAATTGAAAAACATAAATATTTTACTCTTTATCGAGTAGTAAAACAACGCTTTTAAAATTTCTGAGTTTTTATTCAAATTTTTTTACGTTCACAAAAAATACAAAATAAATTTGAAACAAATTGGAAGAACTATAGCAGCTTGGCTATAGTTGCTTCATTGCTCCACATTGCGGTTAAATTCAAAAGACAAGTATGTTGTCGTGCCAAGTGGTGACAGACTGGAAAGAAAAGTGAAACAACGCAAAATAATGTTCCGAGATTAATAACTCTTTTGAGCAAACAATTTCGAAATACAAAATTTGGGCTTTCAGGAGCACAGGTTTGGGTAGAAGATTGCATTATTCAAGTTGGATGGCTGTAACTACCGTCGTTTTTTCATAGTGCGAGGAATATTCATACATCCATGCCAAATGTTCATTATTTAATTTCTTTAGATGGCGAGATTCTTTAGATTTTAATCCAGGTCGATTATATTTAATGGCAACGATTTGAAAACTGATGTACAGTTTTCGTGAACCGATGCAAAATCCCATTTTGAGAGTAATGGCCACTTATGGGCTAAGTTTATTTGAATAAAGAGCTGTTCTCCTTCCTTGATTTTGAAAAGCAGGTAAACGAGGTTTTGTTTTTTCTTCCTTTACATTTAAATTCTTTTTATTACATTGTTTATCACTATCAAATTCTGCTAATTAAAAAAATATTTATTCTTAATAATAGATATATAAACATTAATTTATAAATACATTTATTGAATTACTACAGTAAATATTTACAGCATTTACATAATTATTAAATATTATGGTTAGGATTATTGGAATACTGCAAGACACACCAGTGCTATCTGCGTGAAATTGGGTTTGGTTTTATTCGATGATGACAAATCATATGATGGCTATCTTCCCAAGGATAAAATGCCTTCGTGGAGACCTTTCTAAGGGACAGTGATTGATAGCTACTTTACACAGGGAGAAAACCAATTATATAGCTAGCCTGTTTGCCTAGAACCGAACCCAAGTACCAAGGTTTAGCGACTCGGTCTCTGGGGGATGGATCTGTTTATGCGATCCCATCATGTAGGACTTCGTAAAAGAAACCAGCTCGTTTTCACGTTACACATGTTAAAAATTATGAAATCTAGCATGCTCTAGTCTAACTACTAGTGTTCAGAGATTTTACTTTTACAGTCAATGATAGCTTCCATCGAGGATTCAATCCCTCAGTGGAAACTGTTACCTATTGAGTTGGTGCTCCCAGTGTTAAACGGTTTTAAACACTTGGCAGCGGCCGGATAGTAATTAAATGTTATTTAATTTTATTGAAATGCGTGAAAATATTGTTGAGTAAGTGTTTATTTGCTAAGTCTGCAACGGCAATGAAAAATATTGAATGAAAATAAAACACTAAGGTGGATTTCTAATTTACACATGTCTCCCGTTCAAAGCAATTTTCTAGTTTTATTTTAGTAATGAAACAAAGCACGGAACTATTCCGTAATGTTTACTCTTTCACTTTATGAACTGCTTAAGTTTGTTTTTAGCTTCTGCTGTATGTATCACTTATTAAAAGAACCTGAAATATAAGCTTTTGCAAAATAAAAGCAGTGCCTATTTACTGATGCAAATGAGTTATCTATTTTTCATTTCCTGCCATAACTGATTAGGTTTGCGAGAGCAACAAATTTTCACTTCTGTTACAGCACACACCTGCTAACCTTAATTAATTCCTTCCTATTCTCTTTGCACTGCTTTAAAATATTTTCAACCCATTGTGTAAAAGACTTTTTTTGCAGGGGGGGTAATTTTGTACTGTAAATATATAAGTTCATTAGAATTCAAATTAGATAATAAGTCACCGTGTATCTATATTCAGATTCGATTGCCAAGCATAACTGGGTACAGGTATCCCTCCTATAATATGCTAAATAGGTTTCTAGAAAATACCGCGTTCTGTGAAACCGAGACTGACAACCAATACAGAATAGAGGTATGCGCTCCGATAACTTTTAAAAACAAAATAATTTTCTAAGGGATTTAACAATATTTTTTTTGGCTTCATTTGAATTTTTGTGTCAGATGCCTTTTCTCCTTTTAACAACTTATTCAAAATTTGCATTTTCGTTTCCAAAGAAAAATTTTTTTATTCTTACTTTCAGACATAGTTTAGGAGTGAAATACAGTTTCGCAATAATTACCCCTAAAAATCACAAAGCAAAATAGTAACACATGCACAAAAATATTCTTAAAATATTTCTTCCAAAATCACAGTTACGTAATTTATGTAATTTAAAAGCTAACACTTGGAGCACAAGATACGTACTGTGCAAATGACGGGCGCAATTTATAAAGGAATTTTAATCTGAGAAAAAAGAATTAAATGAATTTTTATGTGAGAGAATGGGATTATTTCCGGAATTTTATTTGTATGTGAATAAATGAAGAGGCCATTCAGAATAACAGCGTAAATAAACGAGCCGAACAATTCTGTTTATCACTTACTTTATTTAATTCAATTATGTTAACAATTTATTTAAAAATGAGTATTTTGCGATAAAAGCGTTATGTTATACTGACACAATGCAATTATGAAAATCCAGTTAAATCGTTAACCGTTTGTTTCTCGCACATGAGTAGAAGATCAGTGATATGCATACACACGCGGGAAAAAACAGAGAGAGAGAGAGAGAGGAAGAAGAAAATACTAAGACTTATTAATAAAATTAATAATTAATCTATTGATATAAAGGTGTATCATGCAAAAAAAGAAATTATCTGAAATAAATTTAAAAAGAAATATATAAACAGTTATTTAATATATTTTGAAAATCAAAACAAAATTTTAACTATATACATTTTTATACAATGTATGCAATATAAAAAAGAAAAGCGCGGGAATACATGAAAACGCAAACAAAAAATTACGAAGAATGCAAAACTTCCTCAGAAGATATATCGCTATACACAGGCCACAAGCAGAATTTGAAACATCATTTTAATTTTCGCTTTCAGGACATTGAGAATTTGGATGTGCTGGTATTTGAACCGCAGTGTATCAGATATCGATATTATGATGCAAGAAGAGTCGATTGCATTGAAGGCGAATGTTGATGCACGTTTTTCAAAACACATTTTACGCTTTTACAAGGTTTAATTTTTAATATATCATATAAGCATTATTATTGCAAAAATGTTAAAGTTAGCAAATGTTAAACTAGAGGGAAAAAGACAAGAATTTTCACTTACAGATGAGCCTCCACATATGAATTAAAAGTGTTTAGATCTGCTATTCTATATCCCAATATTATACAGAAACTCAAGATTTTGCTTTGATTACAGTTCGAAATTTTGCAGATTTCCCTAGAATACCATTTTCTAAAGACTTAACAAAACTTTTGTATGCTTTTGCGAAACAGCCTTTCTAAAGTATCCTAATGTTTGAGTTGCTGTTTTAAATTTATACAGAATTTCATAGACAAGCATTTCTACACAGTCCAGTCACATTAATGTGACCACCACGTACTTTCCATGTCAGAGTTAAATAACCAATCACAGAAGGCAGGTGGCAGCACAGTGCAGTTGAGCGTATGTATATAAAGGGTGTGTGAGGGCTTCGGAAAACATTTCAATCGTTGGCGTAATGCAGAAACGAAGCGATTTATCCGACTTCCAAAAGGGCATGATCATTGGCTTTCGGGCCAAGGGTGGAAGCATTTCCGAAACGGCTGAGTTTGTGAACTGTTCGCGTGCCGCCGTGGTAAAAGTGTACCGTGCATGGCAAAATGGGACTGTCCAAAATCAGCGACGTGGCAAATGTGGTGCACCACGGGCCATAGATGACAGAGGCGAACGACGGTTGCGGAGATGCGTTCGGGCAGATAGACGGGCTACCGTTGAGCAACTGACCACCAAAATGAACCAAGGGGCTACCAAAAGTGTCTCCCAAAGTACTATTCAGCGAACATTGCTGCGTCTGGGCCTCCGAAGCAGACGCCTGGTTCGTGCACCTATGCTGACTGCTGTTCATCGACGGCGAAGGCTAGAATTTGCACGCCAGTACAGCAGCTGGACGTCCACTGAGTGGCGACAGGTTGCGTTTTCGGATGAATCGCGTTTTATGCTCCATCGGACAGATGGACGTTGGCGTATAAGGCGTGAAACCTCTGAAAGGAACCACCCTGCAACCATTGCCGGAACGGTCCAAGCTGGAGGCGGGAGCATTATGGTCTGGGGAATGTTTTCCTGGCATTCTCTAGGTTCACTGATCATTGTGGAAGGCACAATGGATCAATACAAGTACGCATCTGTCCTTGCGGACCATGTTCACCCCTACATGCGCATTGTTTTTCCTCAGGATGATGGCATCTTCCAGCAGGACAATGCGAGGTGCCATACAGCTGCCAGTGTACGCGCGTGGTTCGAAGAGCACCAGGATGAATTTACCGTCCTCCCCTGGCCAGCAAACTCACCTGACTTAAACCCAATCGAGCATCTGTGGGACCATCTCGATCGAGTTGTTCGCGCCATGGATCCTCAACCGCGTAATCTAGCGCAGCTGGCCACGGCATTAGAGTCGGCATGGCTCAACATCCCAGAGAACACCTTCAGGGACCTATGTGACTCTCTTCCTGCACGTCTCGCAGCAGTCCGCTCTGCGAAAGGTGGTTATTCTGGCTTTTGACAGATGGTCACATTAATGTGACTGGACTGTGTATATATAATTACATATAAAGGTCTATGAAAATTTCTAAAGAGTTCCATAAGCCTCTATAAATGTATTTCGTAAGAGTAGTTATTACCAGAAGTGCCACTGGTCTCGTAACGCATTTTTGTCCGAATCACTTTTCAGATGGCTGCCTCCAAATTTTATCGCTATATATTATTTAAACAGTTAATTTAAGACGAATTTTTTTGCATGTATGCTTCTCGCATTGTGGGAAAATGAAGACACCTACAGCCACCAAATTTTTAAAACACTTAGTCCTCTCGAACCTGAGCACCTTAAAGCCTGAATTTGGAATTTGTTTTTCATTTATTTCATATTTTGTATAAATTTAGCGAATTTTTGTTTAAGAAACTCAGCGACTTGAAGAGAGGAGTGACAACGCTGTTTGAAAGAAAACAATTTGATCTCATACGCCAGACTGTTGCCATTCGACAAAATGTAAGATATTTATGTTACAGTTTTAATCTACAATCATTGTTTAAAAGCGATGTATTGCCACTGCCTCAAATAGAATACTTATTATCTCCACGCGGCAGCGTGTTGCCATTCAGTAAGGCGTAAGATATTTAACCTTCAAATTTAATCTTTCTGTAACTGAGAAACAAACCAAGTGATTGAAAAACACTAAACGCAATTCTTAAAAATATTTTTGCTATTTTTTAATCCGATTGATTGAAATAAAAATGCATTAAAATAAAGATATGTACAATTAGAAGTATTAAATATTTTCATAAAATGACCAAGCTGAACTAATTCAAATCATTATATGCTTTTCCTTTTTTTATGATAGCTCTTTTAGGCGGTTGTCCGCTCCAGCGGCTAATTTTGAAAGAAATAAAGTAGTGAATATAAAAGGTCATGGCAACACTCAACATTCTCTCGAGAATTCTAAAAATGCGCTGATTTTGAATATTTTATGATTTTTCTGTTGAATTTTATGCCACCTGAGGATGAAGAAAGCAATGGTTCATAATAAAAAACTATAAAGACAAAAAAATGTGTTAGCAGGCGTGAGTCCATGGTTACCTGTAGTGTTCAGCGAGAGCATAAAAATCCTTAGCAAATCCTCTAGTGCGGCGTTAAAATCTGAATCCTCTCAGATTTTCTTTCTCCCTTTTATAAATGTTTCTGCTCTTCTTAAATCAATCGTCTTAAATAGAATGTCACAAATGGCGCGTGTTTTTAATGTAATGCTCTTTTTTTGGTTTTATTTAACTATTTGCGTTATCTTTTTTTTCATGCTTATAATTTTCGTTTGTAGTTAACCACTGCAACATTTAACCATATAGTAATTTTTTTGGGAAAAAATATGTTATTTTCTACTAATCCCCTCCTCACCCAATAGATTAACACAAAAACGAAAGACAGAATCAAACTACAGCTTGTTGCTCTTAGCAAAGATCAATTCGTCTTCCTGTTCTTTTATTTAGGAACCTCCTTTTCTTAGGTTTGGAGGAGTATCTATTCCTAAATCTCGTATCCCAGTACAGCACTCTTTCTCACACAACAAAGGCTTATATTAATAACTAATCCTGTGTCCAGATTATTGACATCACGCGAGTCCTGGGTACAGAAATCCCTAACAAGCACGGAGGCGAGTCACGATAATTCGCCTATTCAGCCATTAATTCCTGCAGTGACCATCGATTACCAACTAGTCAGGTGACCAAGTTCTCGCGATCGGGAAACAGCCGCATCCCGCCCGAAGTTCGGGCGAGGACGGTCGTTCAGACAGTTATACATACTCTTCTATCAATAGTTAATGTCACTGCCATTCAGGCCTCTGGTTAAATTAGGGACGCGCCATACGCGTACTTAATATCTTTGATGCTGGGTTTAAATTAGATCTATTGGCGAAGGCTGAGCGGTTCGGTGGAATGTCTCTAATTCCTGGTTACCAGAGTGGAATTCCTAGACTCTGGCTATGTCACCCGCATTCTTAATGGGCCCGGGACTTGTGTTTATCTGTCAGCAAAGGAAGAGATTTATCATTCATGTGGGGAATTAACAGAAGAGCGGCCAGCTTTGTTCGCCTGCAGGGTTCGTTCCCCAATCCACTGAAACAGCTAGACAATGCGTTGCCCAATTAGTAAAATTTTAATCAGAATGAGTACCACTGCATTCAGAGCATTAAAGCGCTAAATATTAATAACGCCGTTAATAGTATGGGGACATCCATTTCGTAAACGATCCGTAATAACCTCTCACAAAATTTTCAGGAAGTCGTTGGGAAATTTACTCCGAAAGGATAAAGAAGGCAATTTGCCTGTTTCGTGTTATGTGCAATATTAATATTTTTATTGCGTCAATATAATATTCTTTCATCATCGTTTACGAAATCAACAAGTATTATGATTATTTTAAATTTTCTTTATGCTGTTTATTTGTTAAGTCACTGGTTTCAAATTCAAATTTCCTGCGGACCAAATGCAAGGACTTTACTAAAATGCAAGGACTTTACTAAAATGAATAGGCTTTTTTAATAAAACATTTTTTAAAGTTATATTTTAAACTTTATTTACTAAATATTTATAAATAGTATCGATAATGATGCAAAGGGAAAAGATTCCATTTTATATTTATTTCCACTTTGAAAGTTAAACATTGGTATTTGCAAGAAATCTGTGTTGGTACACTCTGTAATCCAAATGCATTCATAGCTAAAGATTAAATTTTTAGATTGACGTTTATTTCCAATGATCTAACAAGTTGAATTAACAAATTAAATTAAAAATAAACAAATTACAAATATTTTCCAGGTGGATCGAAATTTGAGAATGAATAATGAAAATCAATTAATTTTCTTTTCTTTAATGAATTTTTCTTTTGCGCATACAGAAAAAATTCATATATTTTTATCTAAATAATCAAAAACTTGTTCATTTATTAGAACAACGTTCAGCTAGTATACCTCATGGCGTTTAGATGTTGGAAAAAGTCGTAAGTTTGGAGATAAATTACTAAAAACGTTCTTTATATGTATTACTTTTTAGTATGGTTCCTTTTTATCAAAATGGGTTATTATTCTCGAAATGCAATCTAGCGTCGGTTCTCTATAAACCACGTATCTCTTTTCAAATCGTTGTCTTAAAGAAATTAAATGATGAAAAATTTGCATATATGCATGTATTTTATTCCTCGCATTGTCAAAACATGATGGCACCTAGAGTCATCCAGTTTTGAGTAACATAGTTCTCTACCTAAACATATTAAAATGTAGTCCAAACTTTCTAGTTTCAGCATTTAAGACCTTTATATCGAGGGAAACAGCATAGTACACGTGGACGTAAATTAATAAACGAGAAATGATACTTTACTCCAAGCTCTAAATATATTTTTACGAAAAAAATATATTATGAGGTAACTCAAAACTTCAAATTTGATATTTAAAACATGCATGTGATTGAGAACAAATATCAAATTTATTAGCATTCAATGCATTATTAGAATTATGTTCAATGAAACAAGAATAGTCTCATTAAGAAGAAGAGCTCTTGATATGAAGCAATTAAATGCATTAGTCTTCAGTTAAATGTATGTCATCGGTTCCCAATTTTGTACCAAACTGTAGTTTCAAAGAGACTTCATTGTTATAAAAATGAGCTTCTTAACCACTTTGATATGGTGTCCATACCAAATATTTTTCTTTGTTGTAATAAATATTTTAAACTACTGGTCTTAGAAAGAAATGACTTAAAAGATAGAAAAATAGCCATAATGATAATAATATTAATAAAGTTGAGCAGTAAGTACACGAAATTTAAATTTTCAAACGTTTAATTGAGTAAAAGCTTACACTAATTAACACTTAAAAATATCAATAATAAAAATTAAATGTCTTAAAATACCAATGAAATTTTCTTTTATTAATGCGAAGATGATTTAATTTCTTCTCTGACCCTCACAAAATATTTATAAAAATATGCATGTAGCATTTGCATATTTAATATTTAATTGTAGTATTTCAAAAACATATTTTAACTAGTTATTACAAAAACATATTTTATCTAGTTATTACAAAAGCACATTTTAACTAAACTTTTATGACCGACAGTAATTAGATTAAAGCTCCAGCAAATGCTTTCTTAATCACAGATGCTACTTCGAATTTTCTTAGAAACTGTAATCATATTTTCTAAATTTTAATGCATTTCTGTGTTTTAATTGTCTAAATTATTTATTAAACCCAGTGGCATGACGCAAAAGATTGGAATTTTCTATTTAATTCTCTTTTAGACGCCGGCAAAGCACAGGAAAGCTTTCTTCCTAAGGAAAGACATACATTCGTAGAAGATTTTCTAATGGAAACTAGAGCTCATATTCACGTGATGCATGGAGGAAAACAATGAAACCTCCATGCAGCCAACTTGTCTGTTGAGTTTGCACCCCACCAGTGGTCGAATGCTTAATTTGGTTATGGCAAAGCACTCGAGAGCTATCTACCTAAGAGAAGGGATGTCTTCGTGGAGGAATTTTTAAGTCAATATGAATCGTATACACGTTACATATAGGGAAAACTACGAAAACACCCATGCATTCAGCCCATTCCTCGGGATTCGAACCTCGGACGGAACTAACGGTAAAGTATTCAGCGACAGCCTTGGTCGAGTGCCTGAGACCGCTGAATACTGGGTGTTTAACCCGATTTTGATTCCATTCCAACGAATTAGCTGCCTGCGTGGTTTTCCTCACGTATAACATGAATATGAAACAATTTTCTTTAGAAATTTCCCCCATGAAGGCAGAACTCATATAAGGTAGATAGTCCATTCTTTGTGATATTTAAATAAATTAGCTGTGCCTTGATAACTAAGTCCAAGTCGAAGTGTTCGAAGGTATTATCAGTTCAAAAAAAAGCCCTGCAACTGACAAACAAACCCGATCTTTTCATTTTCTTAAAGAATGGAAAGTAAATTGCTAGATGATAAAAAGGATTCTTCTAATTTAAGTCCATTAGCTCACATGGAAATAAATATTCAACATCTTTTTTCCGTCCCAAAGCGTCAAATATTTAAATGGGGCATTTGCGTATTTATGTTTAAGGCATTAAAGCTTTTTGTTTGTATATTTTTCAGTAACACTGTTGTTAAAACGTGATACAAGCATTTAATTTGCATATGTACCGATAACTATATTCTCATGCTGTGATGCTAAAAAATTCATACATATTGCCTCTTTGAACTTAAAAAGTATTGAAATTTTTGCATTTTGCAATTTCCAAGTTATATACGGAAATCTTTTGCAACAATATTCTGATACTTCTCAAGGACCCTCTGGGGATCGATGAAATTTTAAATAGTGTTGATACGATAATCAAGGTGTCTCTGGGGTCGACAGCAGAATGTCTATCGGCAGTTAATCGGAGTAATTCAGATCCCATTGGTTACGAAGCATTTATCAATAATTTTATTCAAAACATACAGGTACACTAAGTTCTGGAAAATTAAAAGTCATTCGAAATAAATATTCCAAACAAATGTTGAACACTTGTGATTTTAGCTGATTTTATATGACCTCATCCCCTGGATTTTGTACATTCCTTTATCTACTTGTTTAATTCATAGCTATTTTAATTTCACTGTCTTTTGTATCACTTTATATCTCATTACCTTGTGTTTGGCGCGGTATAACCATTTCTGGTTTTACGCCAAAAAATTTCACTCACCACCACCACCACCAAACAAATGTTGTAATCGATCCAACATTACTGACTTTTCTCTCTTCTTACGTAGTGGAAACAAGCTTTAGTGAAATTAATAATTTAATGCGGGGAGCTGAATATCAAGCTGAATATTTTTTAAGTTGTGCTTTAGGAAGTAAATTAAACAATTACGTACCACATGTTAATAACAATGCATGACTATATCAAGCACATCAATGATAAGGAATATTAATCAAAATCGAAGCTTTTTGCAATTAGAATTTGTGATTTTGCTACTCGAAATTTGTTTATATTTCTAAAATTCAAATAATAAAACGTAATTAACCCTTTTTATAAACGTTTGCTCATATTTTTAGTGCAACTCTTACCTTTAAGTAATTTATGTGCAAATTTGTCTATTATGATTATCTCGCATGTTGTATAGAGAAAAATAGTATAAGGGGGTTGGTTGAAACAAAAAACCTTATTTTAAAAGTGGTTATTATAAAAGAAAAACTAGGTTAGGTCATGTCAGGTCAGGTTAAGCTATCTGAATATGGTAAAGACGTGATAGCTATTTGCCTAATGAGAGGGTTGCCTTCGGGGAGAACTTTCTGAGGGAAATCGCTCGTTTTCACATTACACACATGGGACAAACCACGAAAAGAACACATAGCTAGCCCATTTGCCAGAAATTGAATTCAAACTAGATCGAACTACCAGTATGCAATCGGTCTTGTCACTTGGTAAGCTAAAAAATGGGTTGGTATCAGTGACGTTTTCAGAAACCTTCTAGATTTTAGACCTTTTTCAGATCAATCAAATAATTTTGAATGATTTGACTATTTATGATTTAAAGATTGTAAATTCGCGTAAAATTGAGGGGATTTGGAAATATCTAGATATTCTTTCGTCTTCTACTATTACCAAATGGTACTTAGTATCGGCTCAATTAAATTTTAGTAAAACTCTCTGAACGTTCGCAGTGCACAACTGAATGCTTTTTAGGTCTACGCTTCCTTTTCAGAAAGTAGGTCCGTTAGAGGTAGAGCGATGAAATCGCTAACACTAATTGTTCGACCTAGGTTCGATTCCAGGCGAATAAGTTGGTTGCATACATAGTTTTCGTGGTTTTCTCCATTTGTAACGTGAATATGTATGGAGCCCGTTTCCCTTAATACGTCCTTCCCAAAGGCACCCCTCCTTTCAGGCAGATAGCCCTCGTAGCTTTGTCATTTCATTGAAAGCAGAGTTTATTTTAAAAAGACCTCACCTTTTAACCATTTATCCCTGGCATGTTTTTGCCATAATCCAAATAATCCGAAAATTCATTCGCAGATTTTGGAAACACAACAGTATGAATGATATACAAATACAAGAATCCTGCTTCGTAACACAAAAATCTCAAGGCATCTTTAAGGAACTTTCCTATTAAAAATGTTCCCGGAAGAATTATGTGTAAATAATAAACAAATTCAATTAGGAATTATGAGAATGTCATATTCTGAGATGAAAGATTTAAGAAGTTTTTATCAAACAGGTGTAATAATTATATCTATTATTAAATTATGAAGAATTGTCAGGACTTTGTGTTCTGTGTATCCGTTTTGGAAGCATTGTAAACTCTGTAAAGGGTTCTTAACCTTACGTGCTAAGTCCTGAACTGGAACAGGGAGCGGAAGGTACGCTATGTTCTGATGTAACTGCTGGGCTGGAGAATAACTGCACGTGAAGGGATTTGAAATCCTCTTTTATTCAATCACTATTAAATACAAACCTCCCAATTCGGGAGAGATACAGAACGTAACAGACCACACTTTGGTCGAACTTAACAATCAAATAAATTTAAATAAATTAAAATAGAACTTAAATTAACTTTTGCTTCGCAGAGCAATTCGCGGAAGTTGGCCTCTATCTAAAAGGGTGCGTAGCAAGGTATACTAAATACTACCGCACTTTAATTTATTTTACAATGCAATCACGTAGTAAGCACTATGGCTTATAAATTTAAACTGCTAGCTGGTCAGGCGAACGTTGAGCAGCGTGACCGTGATCTGAGGCAAAGCTCTCACACACCGAGAGGTTTCTACCTCTGGCTTAAATAGTGCTTGGCTGAACTTCAAAAATTAGCATAAGCTAAAAACGCGTGCTTCTTCTGACAGGAAGTTGAAGCAGAGAGGAGATAGAAAAGATTTAAATTAAAATAAACTTGGTTAGTTTAACTAAAACCTTACAGAATCTTTATGTATGTATGTTCATCCGTTGGGGTAAAATGGCGAGAGCCACCGAATTTTAAGCACATGTAGGCCTTCACTGGAACATGTGCACCTTAAAACCCGAATTTTGAATTTCGTATGTGTTTTCTCTTTATTTTATGTCTTGTGAAAACTTAATTATATTTTTATTAACAAACTCAGCAATTTAAAAGCACATGTTGCACTCAGTAAAATGTATGATCTTTCAAATTTAATCAGAAAACTCACTGATTTTTTAAAAAAAATGTGCTGTCACTCGTCAAAGCATAAGATATTTGTCTGAAGTTTTATCAAGACACTCAGTGACTAACTGAATAAAATACGACGTGTAGTACGACTAACTGAAATAAAATATTTTTGCTTTCCACGCGCCAGTGTTCTGCGATTCGGCAAAGCGTAAAGGACAGCGTGTTGCCGTTCTGCAAAGAGTCAGATTTAATTTTTCTTTCCGAATTAATCTCTGTTATCCATTAACAAGCTAACCGTTTTAAAAGCAATAAACGCAGTTCTTCGTGTCTTTTATTACTGACTACTAGCAAGACATTTGAAATTGTGCTATCTCATTAAAACTGTCATATGTTCCTTATTTTTTGTAATAACTGTTCTTGGTTACTAATCGCGTTAGCGGCTAGCAATAATGAAAGCGTCAAAACATTGACACAGTTCGTGAAAAAACTTTTTTCAACTGATATACAAATACATACTTCGTTCAAAACACGTAAATTCTTTAATTATTCTACTAAAAGACAAAAAAATTCTGTTTTTATAACAATATTTAAAAGATGATGTTTACTATAGAAACATAAAATACAAGCTAGCTAACATGCATTTGAACATTTACAAAAAGTTAACAAAATGATAAATTTTTTGAGACTTTCGATAAGATTCTGCTTTCAATCATTTCTTGTTTAATAAGAAAATAAGTTATGATTGAAAAACAAAAAGTAATTTAATTTCTTTTGGTAGGAAACTTAATTGAAAAATTTGATTATTCTTTTAGTTTAATTTCCTCTGGAAAGTAAATGTTAGATTCTTTCAAGGGAAATAAAATTTGTTTAATCTTTGTATAAGTAATATAAATATACAAAAACCTAATTTTCATTCTGGTGAAGAATATGGAAAGAAGTTATAATGAAGGCTTAAATCATAATAATTGATTAACTAAAATAAAATATCTTACAAAATAAATAAAAATATTATTTTTCCAGAAGAATCTGGAACAGCCTCTGGGCTTGCCGTTTTATGTATATTCCAAGCTATCAGAGAATTTATTATGATCTATCACATAATTTCTGAAATAAAAATCATGCAATTTAAGAGTCGCAGTTCTAAAGCAATTGATTTTTATTGGAAGAAACAAGCTTATTAAATTTCACAAAAGGCTATTTGTCCGTGGAAATTCTATCATTCCGCATTCTTAGTTCAAATATTTTAAGAATAAATACATTCATTCTGATAATTTTTATAAAACTCACGGGAAAACAAATTTTTGTTTTGTTCTTAGATCTGTATGCAAGTGACAGTATAGGTCTTCGTAAGCATGTGATATCATCGTTACAAGAGTTTTGATACTTATGGTATTAGCTGAAACGTCGCCAAACGTACATTGCTAATACTAATTTTTGCAAGTGTTCAGAAAGCCTAGAAGCTGTTCCAGATTCTTCCCGAGGGTTTCGAACGGTTAGATTAGAGATTCTGGTATTTAGCCCTGCCAGCTTTGCATAAAGTTACATTCCGGCTTTAACGTCTCGCTAGCCGATGTTTTAAAATGTGCGCCGGTAATTATCTGAACCAGCTTAAGTAATCTGTTTAATATGCAGTATTAGAATACGTTATCTATGTTTGAATTCAACTGTCTGTTATGTTAATTTGAATACCGATAAGTAGTAGAACTTTCGTCTGCAGCCCAAGTTGTCCCTGTTTTATCTGATTTAAGACTAAATAAAAACATTATTTTAAACTTCTTTAATATTTTGTAACTTGGTACTAGTCTAGTAGGTTCTGCAGGACTTTATTACAAACTTCCAGTTACCAGAATCCTCAGATCTTTTTCATTGTCTGTTTTGGTTAATTTCTGATTTTTGGCGGGAGGCTTAGGAAGAAGCTAACTGAAAATAATAAATGGCTTATTTTTTATGCCAGCATCAACTTCATGTGAATTAGAACAAACCTTTATTTGTGTTGTGTCACATTTTTGCTAACCTTTCTCCGCAGGAAATTGTCGAGACAACTTTCGTTCCCTTCGTGCTAATTTTTACGGCAATTTTTATCACGCGAACGATAGTTTGGTAGAGAAATAAAGCAGTAGTAATGTTTCATTTCCATTCATGATGTTTTGTTAAACAATCGCTAATTCCAATGTTCACGCAATAATAATGAGAAGAAGTTGTACGGAGGAAAACGTCAATAACATCCCATAAAGCTTTAGAAGAAGAACTGGTAATTGGTTCTTCTCTTGAGGACTTCTCCATTTTTCTAAATCAGAAAGAAAGAACATATAATGAAACTTATACTTGGCTTGAACATATAATGGGCTTGTGACATATAATGAAGGCCGGGAAACATTTTAGTGGGCACCTTATATGCAATACACTCTTAGGCAAAAAAACATCGACGCACCACGACGCACCGAGAAGATATAAAGTAAATTGGACACAAATTAATATGCATACAGGTTTCGACGGAAAATGCAAAATTTTACATTTTGGCTGCCAATGAATGAACGGTTGTTGCTACAGCGCATGTGATCTGCGCTGTAGCAACAACCGTTATATTTAAGAGGAGAAATTTGGATTCCAGGTCATAAATTCTTCACGAATTTCATTCTATGTACTCTGGTAGACAGTAACCATGCCTCGCATACAGGTGCACGAACGATATGTGCAGATGTCAGAATTTGAGAGAAAGGTTGTGTACTTGGGCTCTATGAAGCCAGTTGGTCTTATCGGCGAATAGCTCGACATTTGAGCAGGAACGATGCCACTATTAGACGATGTTGGCAGGAACCATGGCCGCACCCAGTGTCAAGAAGGACGCGGTAGGCCTAGAGAAACGACAGAAAGTGAAGACCGAGCAGTCGTCAGAGCGGCACTCACAGCCGCAGATCCATTATTATCATCGACTGCACGTGCAACTAGTGTTTCAGTGACCGAAAAAAACCATTCATAGACGGCTCACAAAAAGGAGGCTGAGGTCACGGCGCCCCTTGCGCCGATTACCATTGACCTCTGTACAACGCCAAGCCCGTTTGCAGTGGTGTCGGGCTCATTCGCACTAGAATGTCACGGACTGGAGTAGAATAGTCCTCAGTGATGAGTCCCGCTTTGAACTGAGCCCCGATGACCAGCGAAAGCGAGTCTGGAGACGTACCGGACTGCGTTGTGATACCAACATGACAACCAGGAGTGATGGTTTGGGTGCCATTTCATTTCGTAGCAGGACCCCTTTGGTTGTCATCCGTCGCAACCTTACAGCACAGGGGTACGTCGACGAAATTCTAAGGTCCATTTCATTGCCCTTCATGTCACGCCACCCAGGGCTTACATTTAAGAAAGATAATGTCCGCTCCCACACTGCACATGTTTCTGCTGCTTGCCGAACATTACCTTCCTCAGCAAGGTCGCCAGATCTCTCTCCCATTGAGCACGTTTGGAGCATTATGGGCCGAGCCCTCCAACCAGCTCGGGATGTTGACGATCTAACGCGCCAGTTGGACAGAATTTGGCACGATATCCCTCAGGGGGACATCCGCAAACTATATCAATCGATGCCAAGCCGAATAACTGCGTGCATAAGGGCCAGAGGTGGACAAACGCGTTACTGACGTTTTTACTTTGTGAAGCTCTATCACTTCAATAAATCATCCAATTTTTCTCAAACTGTAATCATTTGTTTTTCTGTACATGTACATCACTTCTACCGATTTTTGTTCCATTCGGATAACTCCTTCTTGGTTTTTTTTTCTCTAAGGGTGTATAATCTGTAAAATCGTGATGATTGGGCGATAGCTGGAATGGATTTCGACGGTTATTTAACTGTGTAGTTTAAATGATGAATACTGAAAGAGAGACTTTCAGGTAGACTTGGCCATAGGTATGTCACATAATTTATTTCGTGATAAATAAGCCTTGAGACGCATAATCAAGTTCACACATTGTCATGGGCGCAATAGGCACTCAATCGTTGTAACATTCTTTGAAATTTGCATCTTTAGACAATAGACGAAGCAGAGAGAGAAGCGGGGGAAGTAAGTACGCATTCAGCAGCAGCAAGAGATGTACAGTCGTTGAAAATTTAATTTTGTGATTAGTTTAATTAGTTTGTGATTAAATTTAATTTGTTATGCGTTACATAAGATGGCATTATGCGGATTAATATTGAAATGACGCACTTTAGATTTATGTGTTACTAGCTTTTATCCGCGGCTTCTCTCGCGTTGATGTCCTTAAATAAGTTTCAAAGACTATTGAAAATAAAATAAAGTAATTTGATTTTTTTCTCATTGCCTGACCAGGATAATCAAGATAAAATGTTAGTTTATAAGGTTTTAGTTTAAACTAACAAAGTTTTATTTTAATTTGCCTTTCCTATGTGTTCTTATTTCAACTTCCCATTAGAATGAGCGCGCGTTTCAGCTTTATGCTAATTCGAAGTGGAGCCAAGTTTATATTTAAGCGATAGGTAGGAACTGCTCGGGCTGAGAGAGCTTTTAGTCTCAGATCACTGCTGCTCTATTCGACGTTCGCCTGACTAATTAGTATTTAAATTCTAGGCTTTAGCGCTGTTACTGTATTACTTATTGAAGTAAATCTAAGTGCGTTAGTATTAGTTAAATCTTGCTACGCACCATTTAGCATAGAGGCCAACCTCGCGTTTATAGCTCTGTGAGCAACGACTACTTAATTTCTACTCAACTTTAGTTTAAATTATTTGATTGTCCAATTTAGACCCAAGTACGGTCATTATTTTCTGTATCCCTTCCGAGTTGGGAAGTGGCTGTATATAATTGTGATTTAATAAAAGATGATTTTAAATCCTTCTTACGTGCAGTTCTTCTACCACTTAACCACAGTTTTCTACCACAGAACATAGCTGCATTCAGCTCCCTGTTCAAGATCAGGACTTAGTTACTTCACTAACATGTTCGCCAAGAGTATGCACAGAACATTCAGCCCTGACAAGTTACTATTACTTATTTTTTACTCCTCGTAAAATTTCAGTAAATATTGCCCTTCTTCATTGAGATAAAAATAAATCCACGTTGATGTCGCTAAGACCTTATTCTATTCTGCATAATTTTTAAAATCCAATTTGGATATATCAGACATTTCAAATCTTATCTTATTTTTTTTTTGGTTTTACTAAAAAATTCTAAAATAAAATATAATTCAAAAAACTGAAAAACATGCCTTATTAAGATATCTCACTACAAAAATAAATAATTTTCATTACCAAGATTTCAAAAAGTTTAAAGTACGAACAAAACGGTAAAAACATCAATTCTTTTTCAGAAGAGTATGAATAAGAGTATTATTCTAGGATGCTTCTGTAATCTATATTATATGTTTTTCTATTCGGCGCTAATACACTTAAATTCCTGGCTTTGGATACACGCGAACAGGCAACATACAGTTGACCATGGGAAAAGCATGACTTTTCCAAATGCGCCCCCGCTACCTGTAATGTTTTCCCTTCAGCTTTATTAATAGTAACAACAAAACTAAATTAGCTTGGAAACTGTAGTCTTTTAAAGTGAAATGGTAAGTCAATGGGGATTATTGGTATTCGAAGTATGATAACACTTTCCCCTTTTCCTACACCTGTTAAAATAGTGGCACCGATTATATTCTGCCCTAATTGTGTGATCCGAAGCCTCGTTCCATTACACAGTAGAAGTGCATCTTTATTTCGCATAAGCTTAACTTGTACATTTAGTTGAAAAATGTTTGTGAAAGAAGAGCCAAAAGCCGGAAATCCTGAAGGATTTTAAATAATAATTAAAATTAAACAAATGAAAATTAATAAAAGCTTAATTAATAAATGTTACGCTTTCACGCCTTAACTACTTAACCGATCATTATGAAATTTTCAAGAAATATTTTTGATATATTAGAAAAAAATTAATTAGTTAAAAATGTTTGCGTGGTTTAAGCCACGCACCTCGCGCGCAGACAAACTTTTACTTATCGTTATGAAACTTTCAACATTTAATGTTTATACAATGACAAGAATTTTAAGCTATAAAACCTATTATATAGCTTAAGTTTCAACAGATAAGTTACATTTTATAGCCTATAACCTTTTCTAATATATCAAAAATATTTCTTCAAAATTTCATGATGATCGGTTAAGTAATTAAGGCGGGAAAGCATAACAAACAAACAAACAAACTCACATTCGAATTTATAACATTAGTTAGGATAAGCAGTTACTAAAGTTTTAGACTGATGGAAAGTAGTCTTATTAAAATGAAGAATAAAAAGGGATTATTGCCAAAATAAAGTTAGTAATTTGCTTTCATATATATTTCATGCCGTTATGACAAAAGTGAACGAGATATTTAATATAGAAGTCAGGAACTCTATTCAGGGGTCGTACTCAAACTGAAGAACGAAATTTTTGTATTTGTACGTAACTAATAAAAAATAAAATATCCTTTAGAAAGTAGTAATAAAGTAAAACTAAAATATTCAAGGCTCTGATGTTAAGAGATTACGTGATGAGCATTTATATGCAGATGTTATTCACAGAATCTGATAGAATTGGCATTGTAGAAAATACTGGCAGGTTTCAGTATTGGCACTTAACCAACTATTAATAATATTTGCAGTAATTAAAAATGAAAAATATTTGCACTTTAAAAGAAATTCTGTTACGGTTATCAGATTATGATTCTAAAGCTTCATGAGAATATTAATAACGTATTTTTAGACTTTTCGATTAAATTTTTATTAATTACTTTTTATTTTTAAAATTCTTTCAGCATACCAAATATAACAAAATTATAAATAAAATACAGAAGTAAGTCACAAAAGAATATCACTGAAGGACGCTTAAGAGGAAAAATTAAGTGTCAAATATATAACCCAGTACCTTTTTCTAATTTATCATTATTCTTTGCGATATAAAAGTGTAGATCAATTCTGTAAATAGAATCAAATATATGTTTAGTGATTAAATATGTTTTAGAGATTAAAAAAGTTCAAAAAATATGTTTTAGTGATTATTTAATTCACAGAAATCTGTTCTAGATATCTGACCGCAATGGTATTCGAATTTTATAGATTCAAGGAAATCTATAAAACTGTATTTTGTTTGATCGGAATTTGTGCTCTTTTCAGAACAGAAATTTAAAATAAAATACAATTTAAAAATATATGGTTTCTATAGAATAAGCCTTTATTTAAAATGGATATTGTAATTCAGACACTGAACGAAAAAAATATATCGTATAGTTTAATGGGAAAAATGAAACAATTCTATTTACAGAATTGATCTACAGTTTCATATCGCAAAGAATAATGATAAATTAGAAAAAAGTAATGGGTTATATATTTGACACTGCAATTCAATTAATAGGTTTCACTATTTACGCAGTCCAAGCTTTTATTATTCGCAATATAAAATTGTAGATGAATTCTGTCAATGGAATTATTATTCTTATTCTCATAAAATTCTATGATGAATTTTGTTCTCTTTTCAATGTATTAATCAGATTATCCATTTTGAATAAAAACGTCTTGCATAGAAACTTTTCTTAATTCTATTTTATTTGCAATGTTTATCGCTTTCAATATTTGCATACATAAATATATTTCTAAATTTCCTAACCTATAAAGATTTTTGTTCGATGTTCTATTCAGTGTTCTTTTTAAAATAGAACTCTGAAAAGAGGTTTTGAATATATAAGGAACAAAATTACGTAACGTCACTGTATGACATTATAAATGAAGTTACATATATCTTCATTGCTCTCATTGAAGTCACGTGTTTTCATTGCGCTCAAAATTTTATCATATTAACCGAACTGTTGATCAGAAATAAGCGCAGTATTTTCCATGTTTTAATGTATAAAAAGGCCATTTGATAACAATATTCGAATGGCAATATTAACCGTATTAATTTATATTAAATAGCGAATAATCGAATATTAATTAAATAGCGAATAATCGATTGATAGGAGAATACTGTTTTAATTTTCAGTTATTGAAAATTAGCAATTTAATGTTAGTTTAGTTTTGATTCACACAGTGAAACCTCGGTTCATGAATTTAATTCCTTCCTGTAGCGCGTTCGTCAACCGAAATGTTCGTAAACCGAAACAATTAATTCCAACGAATTAACGTGAAATAAATTCATTCGCTCCTTACCTTAGATGATTGCTTATTTAAACTTTACAACAGTACCTTATGCAAATAATTCATAGCTCCAAACCAATGGAAAACGTTAATTTACTGCAGTTGTATGAAGGAGAGTGGATTCCATAGGTGAAAAATGATGATGAGGAAGATGTTCTTCTTTGATTTCCTTTTCAAAAAAGCGTGAAGTAACTATCGTTAGAGAGTATCCTCATTTATATGTTCTTTGTTTCTAAGCCTCTGTCAACTTTTTGAGCTTTTGTGATTCACTGTAAATTTGTCCAGAGTAATTTGTTTTTGTCTACATTTTAAAATGTTTCTTAAGTGAGACGCGGATTGTTAATGAAAAATGCTGTAGCTTGCTGCTACTTGATTACAGTGATACTTTAACCATAAAATATTGCATTTTAACCCAGTTTGTTTTCGTAAATTTCGTTAATCAGAGGGCTGGAATCCTTTTTATTTTTCCCATCTCTTCTGAAGACAATTTCTCCACAACTGCCTTGTGTTTTGCTTCTGAAGCTGTTGTAATTTTTTCTCGTTGACGTCATTTTCATGTCATCTAGTGACTTCTTAACGTTTGTATTATTAACTTCGTAGCCCATGGTTTTTGCTTTGAGACACAGCATCATAGGTCAGAATTCTTTAAGGTTTATTCAAAGGAAGACTACTTTTATAAAGTAGCAAGCTCTACATATTACGCTACTTTTGTCATTCACGGAAGCAGTTTTTTTAGCCTGTGCTACTATTATATTTTTTAAATACAATCTATTAAAATTCATTAGCCCCAGAATTACTTCCCGAAGTTCACTTTTGTCTGTAGCATCTTTGTGTCCGAAGCACTTTTAAAATAGTTGCCAGCAAATGTTATCGCCCAGTATTATTTCAAATAACATTAATAATGAAGAATATGCATGTTCCTCGCACTGTGGAAAACAATGGTATATAGAGATAACGAATTTTTAATAAATCTAGTCTTCCGCCCGAACATGGGCACCTCGAAACGCGAATTTTGAATTCAAAACTCTTTTTGATATATAACTTATTTTTTTTAAATTAATGATTTTTTGTTTAACAAACTCAGAGATTTGAAAACGAGCAGTTCGGAAAGTTTTTTTTTATTACCAACGCGCCAGACTATTGCCATTCAGCAAATATAAGATATTTAACTTTCAGTTTTAATAAACAAACGCAGCTGTTTAAAAGTAATGTGTCGTCACTGCTTGAAATACAATACTTTTATTTTTCACGTTTTAGTGTGTTGTTATTCAGTAGAGCCTAATATATATAAATTTGAACTTTAATCTGGAAGATTACTGAGTAACAAACCAAGCGATATAAAAGCAATAAATGCAATTTTTAAGAATATATATATTTTTATTTTTTAGTATAATAGATTTAAATAAAAATGTATTCAAATCACGAGATATTTAATCAGATATAGTAAATATTTTTATCAATTAACACTGGATCTATTAAAATCGTTATATACTTTTTTTTGTAATGAGAATTGTTTTAGGCGGCTGGCTGCGCATGCACCTAGTTTTTAAAGAAACAGTATAGCGAATATAATAAATATGTGGCAACGCCTAATGCTTTAACGGGAATTCTAAAGTTATTCTGTTTTTAAATGCTTAATAATAAAGTTTTAAAAAATTATTAGCAGGAACAAATTAATAGGAATTGTCAAGAGCAGACTGGTAACCCTTAATGTTCTGTGAGAGCATAAAAAAGCCTTAACAAAACTTTTATTTGTTTATAACATCTCGTATACTTTAGTATCATAAATTAAGTATAGACATTAGTAGCATAGATGGAAGCATACACGTGAGAACACCACTCTTCTATCGTCTAAAATTATCCCTAAGTTTTAAGTATGGCAAAGTCCGACGAAGGGTAAAAGACCCTCCATTAACTCAGATAAAACTTTACAGATGGCACCAACATGTGCTTACAAAAGCCAGTACTTCTGGCTTACCTCAAGAAGGTGACGATTAACTTAAAGTTAAATGAAGTTAAGATTAGCCTAACGGCTTCACAAATTACTTAACACGCAAGCTGATTCTGACTGATAAAAGTTGTCATAAACAAGTTTAACGACAAGAAGTGCTCAACACCACAGAAGACTAATCGCTAGCAAATCAAATTTAGCAACGTAGCCTTCACACGCTCTAATATCAACTTCCAAAACCTTTCCCTAAATAATAACTTCTTTTTACCTCATTTGAATACACTAGCGCTAGATTATTTACATTCTGGCAAGAAAGTGTGAGTTGAAAGCAATAGCAATGGGAAAGGTTGATTCAAAATAAAATTAACTTTTAAGTTGAAATGTTCTACCTAAAATACAATTCTTTAACTGCTAGACCTAGTAGAACTAAGTAGAACTATCAGCTAAGCTCTTGTTGCGTAAGTAACTACAAGAAGGGTTAAAATACCCTTTTTTGAATTCAAGTTATTTACAGACGGCCCCTCTTAGACGTACAGAAAGCCAACATTTTTGGCTTGAACTTAAAGTGGAAAATGCAAAATTAAACTAAAGCTGAGTGGAATGAACAGCCTAAGATGCACATTTTTGTTACCGAGCATTTGGCTGTTATCTAAAAATTACCGGTCTAGCCTAACAGACACGTAATAAGCACGGCCGTAAAGTAGCAAACTTGTAGAACAACGTGGCCGAAAAGCAGAACACGCTCTTTCACTTTCGCTAGTTCTAATTGAAAGCACGTCATGTCTCAACCTATAGTAGTTTCTCCCTTATTTTGCTTAACACATGAAACTGAAAACTCATTCTGGCAAAAAGGCGTAAGTCAGAAAATGAGGAAGTAAAAGAAAGCTACCTTAAATAAAAATTACGATTAGAAAAATAAAGTAAAACCCTACAAAGTATATTGAATAAATTCCTAAATGTTTTTGAATTTACATTGGTATTACGGAACTAATAGAATAAATTATATTTGTTTATAATAAATCAAGGTTATAACATTTTAAATTTACTTTGTTAGCTAAAAATGGAATGAATAGTAGTAGTCACATTAATCAGATGGACGATCGCGTATTTTTGCCTGTTGATTCAAATAAACATTCAAATGAAGTATTAGAAAAAAATCTTTTATTTTTTCTAATGCTTTACGAACAAAGATCTATTTACGGTGTATTTACAAATTTCCCGGAATTTATATTAATACCCCGTTAATCTCACTCTCTCTCGTCATTTCTCTTCGTAGGCACACCTTACATCATTTTCTCTACACAAGCTGAAACTATTTACACTGCTGGCCACCGTATATGCAACACCCTGAAGTAAGCATGCAAATAACATGAAATTTACAACATGCATTAGCGGAGGCGAGATATGCAAATGGTTAGAATTTCAGGGTAGCCGCACATCACGCGCGCCTGTGGCGCCACTTCAAAGCGCTATTTAAGGCTTGGGGTTTTCGACGATTTAAGGCTTGCCGTTCAAGTTCGGCAATTGTGTTTTTTCTTGTGGTTTTTTTTTAAAAAAACGATCAATTATGCCTTGTATTAAACAGCGCTCCTCGTTTGATCAAGTATCCGAGTTTAACAGAGGAAGAATAGTGGCTTACCGAGAGTGTGGATTAACTTTCAGGGAAATCGGTAGTCGTGTTGGACTAAACCAAGCAACTGTAATGCGGATGGGACCGTTGGATGCAGGAGGGTACGACGGACCGATGTGTTCGATAACATCCACCTCAGTGCACCACTTCAAGTGATGACAGGAACATTGTGCGCATGGCAGTGACGTATCGCTTAGTCACATCACGAACCATAGCACAGCACATTCAGTCTGTAACGCATCATCCAGCGTCTGCGCGTACCATTCGACGCCGTTTACAGCAGAGTGGTCTGTCCGCAAGACGTCCATTGCTTCGTCTACCCTTGTCGCAGAACCACGGACGTCTTCGCCGCCAATAGTGCAATGAAAGAAGGATGTGGACGGCAGAATGGAATGAAATTGTCTTTACTGACGAGTCACGGTTCTGTCTGCGACACCACGATGGTCGGATTCGAGTCTGGAGATACCGTGGAGAGACGATGCTGAAGAGCTGCGTTATGCACCACCACACTGGTCCTGCACCGGGTATCATGGTATGGGGCGGTATTGGATATCACTCTCGCACTCCTCTCGTACGCATTGCCGGTACTTTAAACAGCCAGCGCTACATCTCCGAGGTGTTGGAGCCAGCTATCCTTCCTTACCTTCAGAGCTTGCCCACAGCCATATTTCAACAGGATAATGCGCGACCATATGTGGCACGTATTGTCCTAGGGTTCTTCGGCAATCGCCAGATTGAATTGCTTCCCTGGCCGGCTCGCTCTCCGGATCTTTCACCGATAGAAAATATGTGGTCCATGGTTGCTGAACGATTGACCCAGATTACATCCCAAGCTGCCACACCAGATCAACTTTGGCAACATGTTGAAGTTGCTTGGTCTGCTGTACCCCAAGAACATATCCAAAGTCTCTTTGAATCAATGCCGAGGCGTGTGGCAGCGGTAAACTCCAACAATGGCGGCTACTCTGACTACTGATTCTAGAAGGAACCACACTTCAGAGAAGTCTATAAATTTAATCATTTGATACTTGGTCAACATGTTATCTACTCAATAAATTTTGTTGTGATATCTCTTGTCTTTCTTGGTGTTGCAATTTGGGTGGCCAGCAGTGTAGATTAATTATATAAGAGCGGTGCAGCGCCCTTGACAACTTTTCCCACTTCCGCTTAGTTCTTACTACAACCGTTAGATTGCACCATGTTCGTTTATTCTTTAGAAAAGCGTAGAATCTTAAAAGCTGAATTTAAATGCGATCTGTATTAGATTTTCACCAAATTGGTGAATATTTTGAAACCGGTGAAGAAATTGGCAAAATGGATGGGGAATTCCCGAAACTTGATGATAAAGCAATTACCGTTTCTTATTAAAAGCGTTACATGGCACTGTATTAGCTCTATATTTTTCTACAGCTTTATTTGAGCTTGATAAAATTTTACCCAATTCCTTTCGAACTGAAATAAAGGGAAAATCACTGTCTACCTGATATTTCGAAAGAGTTATAACAAGCCCCCCTAAATGAAGCTTCAACAACGCCAAATACTTCAGGTAATTCCTAATAAAACAGAATTCGTACTGCAGTTAGATCGGAAATTTAAAATAAATAAATAAATAAACCACTGCTTTCAAACCCGCTACCTTTCAGCATAACCGGAAGAAGTGAGAACAATTCAATACGACTATCGCTAACGGATTTATTTCTCCCGGGTTTGTAAACAAAAAAGCATTTTCTCTTCTCCTAATAATAAACTCGATCTCGCTTCAATACATTCCAGCCGCCCGATGGATGTCGTGCTAACAACACATTTTAGAAGAACATAAAAATCCTAGCATTTTCCAATCGCAGCATTAAATCTCCCACTGCAATAATGGCCGTCCTTTGTTTCGCACTCTGTGAGTATTTTGGGGAAGTACAATTTTTAAAAGCACTGGGACTCTTTTATAAACGCCACTTATGATAAAGACTTAATCGTTCGAGGGTTTCCGACATTAATTAATTTCCTTTAGTGG
>KK115734.1:155433-165674 GCA_000611955.2 Stegodyphus mimosarum
GCTTATCTGTACGAATGGGATGCTCGTCGGTATAGTGGCTTACGTCACAGATAGGGCTCGTCGTCATTCGATGGGAATGAGAAATGAATTTTAAATGAGAAATCCCAGCTTATACATAATTTTAAAAATGGAATCGTAGATGGACTTTTAGAGTTGATTCGAAAGTGATTGTTTGTCTTATTTGTTCTTTTTTTTTGGGCGATGAATTTTCCATTATCTTTTTGATGATTATATACATTTTAAAAAATGAGTGGATTGCTGTTGAAATTCCGCGGAATATGTAACGATATTTAAAAGTTAATTTAAAAAATGGAATCCTAGATTAAGTTCTAAAGTTGATGAGAAAGTGATTGTGTCTCTTATTATCCCAAAAGGACTATTAATGTCGAAATGCGGTTTTATGTTGCTTTATTTTTCATTCGACTTTGTTGCCACTCCGAAAAACGTAGGTTATAATTTTTCATATTTAATGTCTATTATTATTACCAGTCTAAACTAATTAAAAACAATAGTACAATAGCAATGCGATTACTAAAAATATTATTTTCGTACTTTTTAATCCGCTTGATTTTTAAATGAAAATACATTAAATCGGGAGATGTCTAAACATTCAATATTTTTACAAAATGACGTTCCATGTTTTACGTTATTCAAATATACAGAAGATATATAAGTGCATATTCATCTAATATTCTATAAAATGTTTGTCTATTCCATTTGGGTACTTATAATTTTCAGAAAAGTACTAATATACATATTAAACTTTCAAAGATCCCTTTTAGGCGATTGTTAAAGTCTAAAAAGGTTCAGATTTTAATCTTTTTTTGGGGGGGTCGGTTATGAATTTTCTATTATCTTTTTTGATGATTATGTACACTTTAAAAAATGGAATAAACTGGTTTTAAAAATCCGTCGCAATATTTAAGGTTATTGACAACTCTTAAAGCTTCAAAACTTTCTCATTTTCTCATGTTTGTTTTTGTTCATTTAAAATAAAATTAAATACGATAGATGCAGAATATAAAAAGGGAGCTTCAGTAGGATTAGAACTACATACAACAGTACGCACAGCATGAACACGTTTGTCCATAGATTATTTTGAACATATTACCCAATGATAATATTAATCGATAAAGAAAAAATCTAAGCGGAATTATAGGTTGCAGAACCACCTTAGACAGCGATACACGAAGCAATACGTCTAGGTACAGAATCAGGTGACAGGTGAGAGCAGGTTCTGATACCAGGGCGGCTTTCATAGACTAATTAGGTATCGTCCGGATCCCGCAACTATCTAGAGCTACACTCCGAAATGGATCATCGTATTCGAACTCTTGAACATTACTCTTGCCAAATCAGCATAGGCATTGAATAATGTAATTAACTATATAAGACATAACATGATTATATATGATAACTTGGTTATGTAAAATATAGTTTTTGATACAACAGGCTTAAATAAAGAGCAAAATTACACATTACAAACAAATTACACAATTGCACACAGAAATACACTTTGTTCACTTTATGCTGTACTTGTAATACACAGTCCAGTCACATTAATGTGACCATCTGTCAAAATCCAGAATAACCACCTTTCGCAGAGCGGACTGCTGCGAGACGTGCAGGAAGAGAGTCACATAGGTCCCTGAAGGTGTTCTCTGGGATGTTGAGCCATGCCGACTCTAATGCCGTGGCCAGCTGCGCTAGATTACGCGGTTGAGGATCCATGGCGCGAACAACTCGATCGAGATGGTCCCACAGATGCTCGATTGGGTTTAAGTCAGGTGAGTTTGCTGGCCAGGGGAGGACGGTAAACTCATCCTGGTGCTCTTCGAACCACGCGCGTACACTGGCAGCTGTATGGCACCTCGCATTGTCCTGCTGGAAGATGCCATCATCCTGAGGAAAACCAATGCGCATGTAGGGGTGAACATGGTCCGCAAGGACAGATGCGTACTTGTATTGATCCATTGTGCCTTCCACAATGATCAGTGAACCTAGAGAATGCCAGGAAAACATTCCCCAGACCATAATGCTCCCGCCTCCAGCTTGGACCGTTCCGGCAATGGTTGCAGGGTGGTTCCTTTCAGAGGTTTCACGCCTTATACGCCAACGTCCATCTGTCCGATGGAGCATAAAACGCGATTCATCCGAAAACGCAACCTGTCGCCACTCAGTGGACGTCCAGCTGCTGTACTGGCGTGCAAATTCTAGCCTTCGCCGTCGATGAACAGCAGTCAGCATAGGTGCACGAACCAGGCGTCTGCTTCGGAGGCCCAGACGCAGCAATGTTCGCTGAATAGTACTTTGGGAGACACTTTTGGTAGCCCCTTGGTTCATTTTGGTGGTCAGTTGCTCAACGGTAGCCCGTCTATCTGCCCGAACGCATCTCCGCAACCGTCGTTCGCCTCTGTCATCTATGGCCCGTGGTGCACCACATTTGCCACGTCGCTGATTTTGGACAGTCCCATTTTGCCATGCACGGTACACTTTTACCACGGCGGCACGCGAACAGTTCACAAACTCAGCCGTTTCGGAAATGCTTCCACCCTTGGCCCGAAAGCCAATGATCATGCCCTTTTGGAAGTCGGATAAATCGCTTCGTTTCTGCATTACGCCAACGATTGAAATGTTTTCCGAAGCCCTCACACACCCTTTATATACGCTCAACTGCACTGTGCTGCCACCTGCCTTCTGTGATTGGTTATTTAACTCTGACATGGAAAGTACGTGGTGGTCACATTAATGTGACTGGACTGTGTATATAAAATGCAGCCCATACTAATTTTGATTAAATAATATTATGCTAAAAGTTCACTGTTGCGTAAATTTTGCTGTATTCAAAAATAACTTTTTAATTAAACATTCTCCTGGTCACATTGCGCGTTAACATATTGCTATATAAAAACACTAAATGCACTATAATTTTTATAATACATATCACACTGAACTTTGCACTATATTTAAAACAGCTTAGAAAACTCATTTCTACATACGATACACTGTGAGAATCAACTACATATTACACTGAACATGACTCTTGATTATATAGCATAGACACTGGTAATAACTCTTTATTATTCACAACATAATTCTTAATACAGAGAGCTTAAACAAACTGTTAAAAATACACTTTGAGGGAAAAAGTTACAGAATACTACAACATGCAGTCGTTACTTATTGCTGTGAATATAACATACAAAGTACAGGTGTCTTCTTTGGCAATTCTCAACATTCTATACATGAAGCACAATACATTTCATACAGAATGGATTCATAATTGCTTTGCTCAATATCTTTCATGACGTTGCTCTACATGCACTAGTACATTACATACCGTACTTGTCATACATAAATTACATTCTGTGCTCTTGAATGCATTAAGTTGTGGTACTGCAATCATAGTTACTATGCTCCCTGCGACTCAAAGCATAGCTCTACATGTTTCGGGCACTAACGCAATTTGCGAAGTACTATACATAATGTGCTGTACAAAATACATTAGCCCCAATATGTTGTACAATATTCTATTTAGAATATGCTCGTGCTTACATTATTACATTCATGCACTAATGTACTCATTACAAATATACATTATTGAACCATTTACATTTGAATAATATAGAGCTTCGATGATGACAGGCCACCACAGGGAGTCAAACGCACTCTGTAAGTCAAGACTGAGCATGGCCGTATGCTGTTTATCTTCTTTGATATTTCGAACTTCATCTTTGACAATACCAAGAGCGTTGAGAGTGGAACGGTTCTCTCTAAAGCCATATTGCACCTCTGAGATGTGGCCAGTCAAAGTTAGATGATGTTTGATCATGAGGATTGTGAGCTTTTCATAAATTTTGCCGAAAGAAGACAGATAGGGCAGAAGGAGGGAGGATCTTTCTTGTCTCTTCCGGATTTCTGAAATAGGACCACTTGCCCCATCTTAAAGGACTTAGGAAAATAATGCAAAGGGAGGAGCTTATTATATAATAGCTTATTATAATTGGCCTCTCCGCAGTTGTTACATTCTGCACGATTGGCCATACACTCCCTTGTTGCATGATTTACCGCGCAGTATCCACAGTATTTCTAGATATTTTGTTCTCCTGATGAGGAGGGACCTGTAGCTGCCCTCGAAATCGATTGAGTGTTTTTTGTAAATGTACGCCAAATACAAGGTTGTTTCAGCGAATTTGATCCACAGTATTTCTTTTTTTTGGCAGATTTCTTGCGTGTGGCCATATTGTTGGCACCTAAAACACCGCATAGTACCGAGGTATTCTTTGATGATATGCGCTGTCCATCCCGTGTACATTTTTTGTACTCTGAGTGCTGTTGCGAAGCTGACGCAGTCATATTCAATGACCCACTTGGCTCGGCCATTCCTCCTTCCCTTGAGGCGAAAAGGGGCTTATAGGAGCTTCTAGGCATCCTTGTAATTGCACAGAGTTCATCCATGATTTCCTCCGGCTTAATGCATTCTGCGACATCGTGGATCACGCAGCGTGTTTTCGCCTTGCTGATGTCTGCTTGTCTGCTGTTGCGGCAAAGCCATCGAACTATTAAAATCTTGCTAGTATGGAAACTGAATCACGCATTATAATGCTATATCACGAGATCAAGAATTTAATGGCTCTAATGAAACTGCCTATGGAAAAATGGGCTACAAACTCTTTGAAACTCAAAGATGTACTACAAACACATGAAGAATCTCACAAAACGGAAACAACCGTCTTAGGTATTGGCTGGAATACAAATTCTGATACTTTGAAGAATGCATTTAAGACTTCCCTCTGTGTTTCTACCCCAGACAAACCACTTACAAAGAGATGGTTACTCCGCTGCATTGCTAGTTTTTATGATCCCTTAGGACTTTTTTCACCATTTACTATCCTTGGGAAAATCTTATTCCAAGATACATGGATTCTTGGAATCAAGTGGGATGAATTACTACCTGCTAATTTATCAACTTTATGGTATGCAGCTGTAAAAGAACTTGATGACATTTGCTCCCTTCAAATTCCTCGATGCATAGGCATTTCATCACATGTTCCCTTTGCTATTCATGTGTTTTGTGACGCATCTGAACGTGCCTATGGTTCAGTTCTCTACATTGTTACTTTTAAAGGTGACCAAACGAATGTGCATTTAGTGTGTAGTCGCAACAAACTAGCTCCTATAAAGAAAGTTACCTTACCTCGTTTGGAGCTCTTAGCGGCCCTAATGGGAGCACGTTTGTTACAATATTTCTGTGCTGAAACAAATATATGTTCGTCGAATGCAACATTATGGAGTGATTCTCAAGTTGTCTTAGGGTGGATACGCAGTGACCCCAACAAGTGGAAAACTTTTGTTAGCAACAGAGTAACAGAAATTATTTCCTATACTAATCCTTCACAGTGGAGACATTGCCCTGGCAGAGACAATCCAGCTGACAAACTTTCTCGAGGTGTTTCACCATCAACACTAAAAAACCTAAAAATTTGGTGGAACGGCCCTCCATGGTTAGTCAAATCTCCAGAATATTGGCCTCATTCTGATACTATCTCTACAGATTACAGTCATAACTTAGAAAGAAAGAAAGAAAAAGTTCAGACCCTTCACATCGTATCTACTCAACCAATCATAAATGCTACAAACTACAGTTCTTACTTTAAATTGCTACGTGTAACATCCTGGATTTTTCGCTTTATTCACAACTGTAGGAAACAAGAAAAGTTAGTGGGTGAGTTACTTGCCACAGAATTAAATCAAGCTCGTATTTATTGGATACAGACCGTTCAAAAAGAATCCTTTCCTTCAGAATATGAAGCTCTGTTGACAGGAAAATCACTCCCTAAGAAATCAAGGATAAAAAAATTTAACCCCTTTTTCAAGAACAATGTTATACTTCTTGGTGGTCGACTACAATTTTCTGATTTATCTCATGCTGAAAAACATCCCATATTATTGGAAGGTTCTCATCATTTTACAACCCTACTGATACGCCAAACACATTTACGAATGCATCATCTCGGTGTTCGGATTGTACTTTCTCAGCTTCGTTCAGAATATTGGATATTAAGAGCAAGGCACGCCATTAAAAAGGTGTTAAAGACTTGCCTTCCATGTAAAGTACTGAAACAAAAGAGAAGTGAACAGATAGAAGCTCCATTACCAGCTGAGCGAATTCAAAAGTCATCTCCTTTCGAAACTACCGGAATGGATTTTACTGGACCACTCTACGTAAAAAATAACAACTTCGTTACAAAAGCTTACATTGTCATCTTTACATGTGCTACAACCCGAGCTATCCACTTAGAATTAGTTTCCGATCTGCGTACTGACGTCTTCCTACTTGCATTACAACGTTTTGTCTCTAGACGTTCACTTCCTCATACGGTGTATACTGATAATGCCACAACTTTCTGTGCTGCGGACAAAGAGCTGAAATTATTCTGGGATACTATATCTTCTGCCAAGGTACAACAATTCTATGCCCACCACAACATCAAATGGAAATTCATCGCCCCACGAGCGGCTTGGTGGGGAGGATGGTGGGAAAGAATGATAGGCTCAATTAAGCAATGCCTTCGGAAAACATTAGGTAAGGCTCTTTTGGATGACGCTGGTTTGATCACTGTATTATGTGATATTGAAGCCGCTCTTAACAGTAGACCGATTGTCCATGAATATGGAATAAAAGATGACTCTGAGGAAGCTTTAACACCCTCGCACTTCCTCATAGGAAAGAAATTAACTAATATTCCTTCTAGCCCCACAAATCCTGAAACAAATTTAAATCGTATGTGGAAGAATCGTCAACATTTGATGGACTCCTTTTGGAAAAGATGGCAAAAGGAATATCTGATGGACTTGCGTACATTTCATCAAGTGCGGAATCCGTCTGAAACAAATGAAATCCGTATCCTACTACAAGAAGATGTTAGACCTCGCCACACTTGGAAAAGGGCACGTGTCGAGGAGCTAATCCTTGGCCGCGACAAGAAAGTCCGTACTTGTGTTCTACGCATCAATGGACATACCATTACCCGACCGGTGCAGCTGGTCATCCCCCTGGAGGTTGACCAGGGTGGGGAGGATGTTGCGGCAAAGCCATCGAACTATTAAAAATAACATTACCCTTTTTGTGAATGGCATCACTTACGTTTTTGTATTCATAAATGTTCTTGCTTGTACTGTACGTTATATTTATGTTAGGAAATAAATAAGAATAAAATACTATCTCCTAATACCTGCCTTGCTGGCCCAGAAGTTGGTGGAAGAAGGGTGGAAAACCCTCGAACTGGTCCGCCTCCGGGGTGTTCTTCCACAATATTGGGGTAAGAATTTAACAGTTAGCTAGGTTCAGCAATACCTCAATCACGTCTGATACTACAGAGGTGATCTCCTAGCTTCCGCCTATTACCTGTACATACAACGTTATATTATAGGTTCTGAGGAAACACATTACTTAATTAAATTGTTTTCACGGTAACAGCTTAAACGAACCATCAAAGTTATAAAAACAAACAATATGTGTTGATTTTAATCGAGATCAGCTAGTATAATTTTACAGGTCCAAGTTGTAGTTAATAACAATAAAGATGAAGAGCTGTGTTTATTGCTTTTAAATCGCTTAGTTTGTAAATTAATAGCAGACATATTCAACTTGAAAGAAAAATTTAAGTACCTTAAGCTTTGCCATATGAAAGCATACTGGCGCGTGGAAGATAAAACTGTTTCCTCTCGAGCAGTATCGGCTAAATTTGTTGGTTTCCTTGATCAGTATTTAAGCAGATAAATCGTCAGAAGCAATTTTTCAGAAAATCTTAAAGCAAAACAGCGAAATGAAAACTGTTTTGAGACTGACAATATTTATGATTTGTACAAAAATTATGAATAAATGAAATTGATGTTTATTATTCTGCTGAAGGAAACATTTTAAAACCATTGAAAATATATCCAATTTAATAAACACTTTTCAAAAATATTTTTCTTGCTCCAAAACATAATTTTTAGATGCTATATACTAATTCATAGCATAACTTTTTACATGTTGTTTACTAAACCTTTCTGTTTTTCCTTTTAGGTAAATCCTTCTTGTTTCGAATTTTTTCTGCTAGTTGGTGAGTTTTCATTTTCTTTTGAAGTACTGCTATTACTTTTCTGTTCTATAAGAAATTATAAGAAAAATATTATGTGTACGCGTAAAGTTTAGTTTGAAATAAAGAAGTTTTAGTATTTTTCTATTAACGGGACATCGATCGCCAAATATGCGCCAAAGCGTCAAATATGGTAGCTTGTTTATATTGTGTCATGAACAGGTGTGCAGTGACAATATGTATTATGTTTAATGTGTAAAAATGAAAGTTGTGCTCACATTGAACATTATAGATATTATATTCATTATATAGCGAAATGAAACTAAAAATAAGATTTAAACTTTCAAATCCATCCCGTATTCAACCCAGAACAAATCATTAGAATCAAAGTCGAAACGCACAGTGACAAGCTGCACGATCAGTTTCAAAAACACTGTAGTAGAAAATAAATTAGTGAAAGAAAAAAAATGTTATTTGCTTTCTTCACCGACAAGGGATGGTGCAATGACGTTGGCGGCAGAAGAAATAATTTCCACTTCTCTTTGCTATCCATTGTCTGAAGATATGCTAAGCTTCCAAAATTGTGGGGTGTATGTTCCACCCATGATGATGTGTAAATCACAATATTTGCCTCAAGACTTAGTTGTCCAGCAATAAATTATGTGGTATCTACGGCTGCGTTTATCTGCAAGTTTCATCATTCAGTCTACGCCATAAAACTCTCCAATCTATTACACGCACACACGCATACATATATATATTGGACTCGGCGTCTAGGGGATTTTCTAGGTTGATGACGTTGACGATACATATCTAGGTGACTAAAGTAGTTTATTTAACTATTGGTGAAGGTATATTAGTGGCTATTTACATTGTGACTATTTACAAATGAAGAAGAGAGTGATAATCAAGAAGCTTTGTTGTCTAATCATTACGTCTTAGTCGAAAACACAAGAGTTCGTCTTATCTTCCATCATCAATCTCCCTCGCGATACCGTTAGTAGCGCTGAGTTCTTGCCGTCCTGCTATTCACACACACACACACACATATATAAAAGAAACATAATAATAGGCTACAAATTAAAAACAAAATTCTTTAAAATTCTGTAGCTGCAGGATTTAAGTAAAATAAACTTAACGCATCTGAAGTTAATATTAAATTGGAATCAAAGCAAGGCAATTCCTCTATATTTATAATTGCAACCGTGTATAAGAGTAACATAATATTAAAATACTATAATGTATTAACATAATATCTAAACAAATCAAAATTTAAAAAAATATATAAAATCAAAAATAAAAATCTGAAAGCTTTCAGATTTTACATTGCGCCCAAAGGGGCGTTTTTTTAACGTTTTGTGTGTTACCTTTGTTTATTAAATATAATGGTCTTCACACTTAAACCATTAAATTCAGTTCAACAGCAATATCGCAAAATAATTTTGAAATGAGCATATCTTTAGAATTTCCGATACACAGTCTCGCGCTGGAGATAAAAATGTTTTTTATGTTTTCTACAGTGTTGCCATTGCTCGCTCTGAAATCGTTGAGTTTGTTAATCAAAAATTCGTTAAAGTTTTACAAAATATAAATAGATACTAAAACAAATTCCAAATGTCTGAATTTGGGTGGAAACGTACGTTATTCAAAATTGGAAGGTTCTAGGTACCGTTGTTTTATCACAATGCGAGAAGCATACATACATTAATGCAGATTCTTCATTACTTATTGTATTTTAACATAATGCAGCGTTATAATATTTGGTGGCAACAATTTGGAAAGTGAACCGACATTTACAGTGAACCAACGCAAAATGCCAAAACGAAATTAATAGTCCTTCTGAGCAAATTGCCACTTTGGACTAAACAATTCTTAGTAGATCAAACTCGAAAAATAGAAATGCGAAAGGGAAAATGTATAAAATTTTAAAACTATAAAAATTAATCTCTTTTTACTAATATTCCAATTCAGAACGTATCAGGGAAAATTAATTACAGCTTCACAAAACTCGATTAATATGTTTCAAAAACATGTTTCGTTCTCCTGATTTATTTGAGATCAAAAACCGAAAAAAGATCCAATTAAATTTTTATTTAACACATTAAAATTGATATAAAACCGAAAAATCGAATCTCAAATGTACCTGAATTTTCCCTA
>KK115734.1:167373-192926 GCA_000611955.2 Stegodyphus mimosarum
ACTACTCAATCTATTTAATATTAACTTTAGATGCTTTTCAGTTTATATAATATACATATATGGTTACGGATTTCGTATTTATTTAACTATTTATTTAGAATTGTAATTAAAATTGTTTTATTTTTCCGTGCAACGAAGACGATTTTTGAAGCTACGTCGGAAAAGTTAAAATAAAAGAGCACGTGCATTTAATATTTAATAAATAAATATCTCGTAATTGCTGTTGCCATGCTCAAAAATTGAGAAAATAGGTTTTACCAGAATATTCTAGTAAATAATTAAAAAGCTTATAAAAACCGAATTAAAACACCTCAGCTCAGTTGTAGTTGTAGCTGTTTAAAGCGAATTGCTGTTTGTTTACTTAATGCTGTGATTGATTGTAGCGAATTCTCTGTGAGATAAAATTAGTTTCTCTGTTTTTGAATTGAGTTCTGTTTAACGTTTGAGATATTGTGATATTGTAAGAATATCGCTGAGGGAATATTTGAGTATTTTGTTTTATTTCTAGTGAAAAGAATAAATTTTATTAACTTTTTAACGACTTGTGCATTCAGTCCATTACGAACCCATAAGCACGCAACAATATATATTAGACAATTCCGTGAAGATTACAAGAATTTTTTTAATTCCTTTACTGCATATTGAATAGATCAAGTACGATGTTTCATATGGATGCAGAATAAAATAATTTTAGTTGTCCTAGCAAAACTTCAATCTTTGTCGTTCACAGAGTTATTTGAATTTTGTAGATTAAGTGCACTTTAAAACATGGCTAGTTCTGAACAGATGAACTGAACTTGGCAAGGATTTCCGGAACAGATATGTCCTGCTGCCTATTTTAATTGAGACAATTTTGTAGAGAAGACGACTTGTGGATTTGGAAATATCAATATTTTAGATGCGTGGGAAAGAATACTCTAATTATCTTTTAGTCATGATGATTAGATAGTCATTAGATGGTTATAGATCAAGGACTACCAAACTTCACGAGGATGGGAGCCGCATGATAGGTTTATGAACGTTCGAGAACCGCAAATCCAATTTTATATCGTTTCAAAAATAATGCGAGAGGTTTTGAATATGAAGAAACTTTTGAAGCAAATTAATGAATATGTAATTAACATGATTACATATAAATATGAATAAATACCTCTTATATCTACTGTTTTGTGTTCCAAAAAGTTGAGTCCCAAGAAAATTAAAATTTGTAACTCTAGTACTGGGCAACTGAGAGTTTTTTCTTCAGGTATAGAAACCAAATATTTTCTTCTGATTTCCTTTATACCTCTTTGTTTATAATTATTGTTGTTTTAATTTTGTAGAAGTAAAATGAATAGGAAGAATATCCATTGACACATACAATTACACGAAAAATTTTATTCGAGTAAATTACAAAATCCTTATTTAAAAGAAAATTGAGTGTTTTTTTAACTCAGGAGCAGTCTTAAATTATTCTTTCTAAAAATTAAATTTTCTTATATGATACACGTTAACGCGCACTGCAGAGAAACTGTTATTCGAGAAAGAATATTTATTTAAAAATAAGCTAATAACTTGCCAAGCTTTTGCTTAAAAAGTAATTTTATTTCACCGCAGAGTTAATCATAAGGACCAACTTACTGAGATCATTCGAACCTTTCAATCCTAGCCTAAGACATCGTTAAATACTTTTTCTAAAAACTTTGGAATAACTTCTTTTACTGATTCCCATTATAGAAGAATGCACCAAAAGGTTTTATGATTGTAATTTCAATGGTATTTAAATAATCAGTATCTCTCATGACGGCCCTGACTGATAGTATTTCAGGGTGGCAACCGACGGAATCTGCCAGAATGTTTTAGTAATCAGTATATTGCGCAACTTTGAAAATTCTCGAAACTTTCTCTCGAAACGTCCCGATAACTTTGGGCATAGAAAATAAAGTTCATGCGCATCACTGAAAATTCTCGAAACTACCTCTCGAATCATCTCGATAACTTTGGACATAGATAACGAATCATCATTGAAAATTTCTCAAACTATCTCTCGAATTGTCCTGATAATTTTGGACATAGATGACGAAGTTCCTGCGTATCACTAAAAATTCTCAAAACCACAACTTGAATCGTTACGATAATTCTGGATATGCATAACCTATTACTAATAAATTTAGTAGTTCATGCTAGGCTACAGAAACGCTTCGTCGAGCACACTACCAGCCGAACTCTTCAACCTAGCTGTTAATTTTGAGCTGTTTTTCATACACGTGGCAAATCAAAACTAATGTTACAGAAAGAAATAATACCTGTCCTTACTATAATGAATTTATTTCGCAAGTGCAGATATAACATAAACGCACAACTCTTCATATTTCTATGGACATGGGCAGATGTTCTCTGTGGAGGCCTTTTGTAACACGGCAGACGTCTGCAAGAGAGTTTAGCTCCTAAGCTGTTGCCAAATAAGTTTACCCATTCATCATATTCTAACTACTGGACCCATAAAGGCGGTCAAATGACTTACCGTCTCGTCTTGAAATTCTAAGTAAAATAACTCAGAAGAAAGTTTAAACTAAATTATTTATCAACATTTTATGTACATTTTCTTGCTTAGTTTATAAAACACATTAAGGAATAACCTAAATTTAAATAAATATATATGTATTTTTCTAGTTTTGGAAAGGAGGGGCGGGGAAAATTCATCTAGCAATGGTGAAAGGGGGATGGGGGAAAATGTGATTGAGAACCACCGACAAAATTGATCTTGGGCTATAATCGATAAGCCGGAAGTGATACTTTACTTTAGGGTATGGGACTATTCACAGCCGCCGATCTGCCGTCAACACATATTTTTTCTTTATATGCCTATGTTATATATCTTTCGATATTATATTACATTCATTTAGATCAGCGGTCTCCAGTCTTTTCAGTCCGCGGGCCATATTGGCTCTTTCACGAGGCTTCGAGGGCCAAGATCCAGTTAATTCATCATACCACGGCGATGCCACTATGATGAACAGCATACACGTATTTAAACGAGGCAGTGAGAATTTTATGACTGGACCTGTACCTTATGATCTTACGAAGACCCTTGTTTTTTAGACTTTCAATGCAGTTTCACCTAACATAAAGTTCTTAAAGCTCTTTTTAAAAAATTGCAAAAATACATTTTGTCCCAGAATAATAGAGATTTGTTCAGTTTAGTGTGTGCTCTTCAGTTTAGGCAAATTGTTCTGTCGGTGAAAGAGCGACGATAAAATGGCGACGGTGGAAAGTCCTAGACCCGTACTGAAAGCTTTGAATAAATTTTCGTAAAAACATACGTCATGATATAACACGAAACTTCTCAAATTGCTATCTAAAATTCGGATATGATTAACAACAACGTATTATATTTTAACAATTTATGATTAATCAAATCCATTTTTGCTATTTAGAACATGAAACTGGTTGGAGTTTATGGGCTGTCGGCATCAGAATTTTTCTTTAGGGAAAAAAAATCTTTTACTTACAAGGATTCTCAGTTATAGTTTCTAACTAGAAAATGTAGTAGAAAGGAGAGAAAAATTCTTTTCTCCATGCTTCAGATTGGACAAGACTCCAAAACTAACAGGAAAAGGTCTTTGACGTGGCTTTCAATCGCATTTGAACAAGTTAAGAAAATTATGCTTGGTGCTGATCCAGCAGTTGAACGAGGCTTTGAAGCCCAGCGAAAACTTGGTAAAGCAATCGTTCATCAGCAAAGCAAAATCTATCACACGATGAAAGTCAAGCTTCATAGTAAAAATCGAAGTTATTCTTCTTTTAGTCCAAAGGGGTTTTGTCCCTGAAGAACTATTGTTTTCGTTTTCCGATTTTGCATTGAATCACTCTGAATGTCCGTTTCACTTTTCAAATTGTTGCCACCAAATATCATTGCCCTGTATTATATTTAAAGAAATTAAATAATGAATAATCTGCATAAATGTATGTATGTTTCTCGCATTGTGATAAAACAACGGTATCTAGAGCCATCCAATTTTGAATGACGTAATCCTACTGCGGAGCATCTGGAAGCTCAAATTTGAAATTCGAATTTGTTTTATTATCAATTTCATATTTTATAAAACTTTAACGAATTTTTGATTAACAAACTCAAGGGTTTCAAAGCGAGTAATGGCAACGTTCTACAGAAAAATCATTTTTTCATCTCCAGCGCGTGAGATTGTGTATCGGAAATTCTAAAGATATGCTCAATTTAAAATTATTTTGCGATATTGTTCTTGAACTGATTTTTAAGTGCGAAGAACATGGTATTTAATAAGGTACGGTAACACATAAAATATTAAAAAAGCATCTTTGGACATAATTTAAAATCTGAAACCTTTCAGATTTTCTTCTTTTTAATTATTTTTTTTAAAATGGAGCCAAATTACACGTTTAGCCTTTAAGTAAAATTTTGAACGGTTGGTGGAGACAGCTTTCATAAATCTTTCTCATTCTAATATTACATGTAATTTAAAAAAAATGAATTAATTTCGGCAATGAGAAATGATAATTTTGGCATACAGTAATAACTAAATAGCACACTAATAAAAAAATTTGAAATCTTTTAATGAAAGTAAATAAAAATACCAAATTGAAAAACAAAGTTTTTTCATTACAAGAATGTAAGACAGATTGGAATGTTTCTTCTTCGCAAGCTTTCAAATGTGTCCAATGCTCAACAATAAAATTGAAATTGAAATTATTAAAATGAATTCACGAATAAATATGGTATATTTTATGAGTACAGGTTATCCGAGATGGCTCCAAGTGGAAGAGTGACACATTTTACAGGATACTAGATGAATAGACGTTTAGGGAATGAAAGGGAATGCTTTGCATCTTCTGTCTATTTGAAAAGCGAAATAATTTGAAAAACGTCATTCTATAAAAATGTTGAACGCTTTTAATCAGATACAAACCAGTGACCAAGTGGTAAGACCGCTGAGTACAGATAGTTCGACCTGGTTCGAATCTAGGCAAACCGGATGGCTGCATGGTTGTTTTCCATCATTTTCCATGTGTAGCATTTATCGAGTTTCCCGTTTCCCATGTGTATCATGTATATCCAGCCAGTTTCCCTTAGAAATTCCTCCATGAAGGCATCCCTCCCCTTAAGCGCTGGAGTGTTTTGTCATAATCAAATACACCAAAGTAAACCAAGCTGCCCGAACATAATAGATGTTCTCACATTTCAGAAACTTCCCAAGTATGGGATTTCATCTTACTTATATTATTTACGTTCGAATTGACGAGTCAGTTTCCCTAACAGAATCATCCATGAAGGCACCCTCCTCTTAGCTAGATCCCTTGGTTTCGTCATATTCAAATAACCTTTATCTAACACTGAGAGCTTCACGAAGGATCTCTGCTCTTAGGCAGATAGCTCTCGTGGCTTTGCCATAATGCATTTTTGTTTCAATCGATTCATTTATAAAGGGGCGGGGGAATAATATTCTGCAGAACTGCATCGATTACTTTTAAGTAGCTTGTATTTTAATCCATAACAAACAGATTTAATTTGAAATATAAATACTTTGCGTTTTTCCGAATAACAGCGGACTCGAATGAAAAGCGAAACAGACATCGAAAGGTGGACGACGCAATATCACATTTTGAGACTAATAGCCTATTTGGGCTTACCATTAAATGAATCGAAGCGAAAACTTCAACCTTTTATAAAGTAAAATTATGAAAGCTATCTTTGTTGTGTATGCTAAAATAGAAGAATGAAAAAAAAAATTCAAAAATATGAACTAAAAACTGTGAAAATAGTATCCGAAGTGTTGATAAAAAAATTCAAAAAACGCTATGTAATGTAACCAGAATTCTTGTTAAATTGCAAAATACCTGTGCAAAGTGTAAAATATGTGTAACCTGGTAATCATTGCAGTGAATTTTATAGTTGCTGCATTGCCTTGCTTTTTTTGCACCAAATCCTGGAAATTTTAAAAACAATTGCATCAATTTCCCGATCTTCGTCGCGTTCAAAGAACTAGCTAACTAAATTTTAAAATAAATTCGTCCACGCGGTGATTGTATTCATCTTACGAACAAAGAAAAACCCTCCCAAACTGCTATAAAATTCACACCGAACATTTTTCTTCTAATTGCTGAAATCTATACCGACCCTATTCCCTATAAAAACAGACCCTACTCCTATGTTTTCTTATTGCAATGCAGGTAGGTCTCTTTCAATGAAATAATACTTTGGTAATTGTCTGTAGTTTATCAATAATTATCTTTCATTCGTTAATTTCTAACTGAAACCGCATCTTTCAGAAATTAATCTATTCATATAATTTTTTTCTCTCGAATTTCGACGATCAAATTAGTAAAAGAAAGAGGCAATATGATATGGCAATTGTTTATGGCATACGCTCAGGTTATTTACACATTTTAGGACACTTTCGATAAGGAATTATATAAAAGCAAGTGTTTTCGAATAAAACTTTCGCCCAATAATTTGTTGCTTAAAATCAGGAACGCCATCTACTACTTTTAAATGTATTCTTTTTTCAAAATATCGCATGTAGGCAATCTGTAGATTGAAGGATACGTTTTTACGCTTTCCGAAGAAAAATATTCCTATTCCGTAATTCAAAAACGTTCGATAATGTGGAGCATTAAAATTTCTGTGTGCAAAATAAGCTACATATTTAAGCGGAAAGGGAAAAATCACCAATCCATTTCTTCTACTAAACTATTACTTCTAGGTAGAAAAAAAATCCAAACCATTAAATGAACAAGGTGTCTAATGTAAAGAATTTGTGTAAAGAATGTGTCTATTCGTTTATTGTTGTTAATAAGAGATAATACCCTGACGGAGAAATTAAGTGCAAAGACTTTCCCACAAACTTTTCCCTAAGTGCATTTTGCTACTGGTCATGAAATAAGTGCAGCTATAGTTATGCATGTCCTATTTTAAAATTAACTGAATAACAATATGCATAACATGGGAAATTTTGTTCTTTTATTAATTTACATGATTAAATGAATAAAATCATAGTTTCAGTTTAGTCGAAAACGGATACGTATTTAGTTTTAGTCAAATAACAGTTCTTTCTCAAGTGTTATTTTGACGCAATAAAAATAAAACAAGATTACATGCCCTAGTTATTCTATATGAATAAAAATAAATTTAATATATTTTACCTGCTGTTAAAGGTTTATTCAATTAATCCATCGCTATTTAGAAATTTATTAAGTATAATTCGGGTCGCATATAAGCATTCTGTACCGCACCACGCACATGGGAAAGAATCCCTGCTAGTAATTGGATTTGACTTCTGATGACATCATTTCTTCTACGCTTAAGAACGCCTTGACTTTGCTTGGGCTCGAGGGCACACCTCCATACCGTTTGTTTACATTTTTGATAGAAGTACCGAAAAGATTATTACATACGTTGTATTTTTATTGCTATGAGATTACACTTCTTGCAACACTGAAGTGTGGTGCATTTAATATGAAAAATGTAGCGATTTGTTTTCCTAGAGAGAAAAAGTTTTATTTCTTCATATGTTAGCTCCGTAAACGTGTATTAATTGCAGAGATTTTTAATAAATGTATTCTTAATTTAAATTCTTCATATTAAAAGTATTGTGATTATTAATTCATTGTTTCATGTTCATAATATACCATTCTCTCCAGATGCAATCTCCGAAATCATGAGACAAGTCAGTTTTTGGAAATAGCAGAAACGATGTTGGGAGCTAACATAGTACACAGTAAATTCGCAATATTTTGAATGTCTGAAACAGTAAAATTTATTTTTGAAGTTAGACTAATATAGATTTGGAACAGAGAAATAGAGCTACGTATTTCAAATTGAATAATATTTATGAATATTTAATAAAATAATAATAAATAAATTTTAATGTAAAACATCTTTTGTACGTCTGCATAAAAACAGTGTTTGTCAGAAAAGGAAGTTTCTTTTCTTATACACGTGTAGTAAATTCAGCGACAATACTGAATGCACTTTGTTTCTTTTATTTAAGGCAAAAGATTATTAGCAATGTGAAAAACACATTAACATTTAAATAACATAACATTTGCTAACTAATTATTTTCTGCAATATGAAAGGAGCAAAATACAGCAAAACTGCAATAATAATAATATACTTACTGGCACACAATGTCTTTACAGTAGGATCGATGATCGTCGTGTTTTTGTTTTTGTACTAAATTCACGAACACAGCTGTTTATATAATCTAAGCGCTTAAGATTGCTTCTGATATTAATGGCATCTTTGAAAGATTTTATAATTTTATTATTTTATGAAACAGGAAGCCATGTGCTGAACGCTGCAGCTAAATGTTTCCGTTTCAAAGAAAACAAACGATAATTTTTTCACGCTTCTGTGTCACTCATGCACGTCATTCAACGAAACAAAAAAAAAAAACCTAAGAATCCCGCCTAAACGTCATTACGCTAAGAGACAATAATGTCATCGGAAAATATGTCCAATCACAAGTACGAATTTTTCCTACGAGCGTGGCGCGGTACAGAATGCTTATATGCATTCGGGTCAGTATAATTTTAAATCAAATTAAGATTAAACCATAAATATATTTTACAGGTGAATTTTTTGGTACTTACGAACTATCGAAACCACTTTGCAGAAACTACCAAAGTTCCTTACGCGCGAAATTCTGGTAACCGTACGCGTAAGAATTCTTCAGGCAACATATGACAGTTCTTCAATTTTAACAATCAATGTTAAAGTGACTGCGTTTCGCTAAACGAACAATGCTTCGAATCACTTTTCAAAGGGATCTCTCCAAAATCGCCACCAAAACAGAAGAAAAAAAAGCCCATTTATGAAAGGTTCACTGAATGTTTTGGAGGAAATACGTAGTTGAAACGTAAAATATGTATGTAACAAAAAACTTTTCACAATAAAATGTCATTTTGCGCTGATACGTAAGTGAAGTTTTTCTCAAGGAGTACATTATTGCTAAATGAAAACTAAAACTTCAAAACTCAAAGGTTATAGTAGAGTTTTGAAGAATAAATCATTGTTTTTTAAAGATTTAAATATTTCTTTGAGACAGATAGGCAAGGGAGCCTGTCCACTAAAAGAATGATTTATTCTTCTATGTGTTTCAATATTTTTTTATAAGGATTTCTACAGATTTACAGAGAAGCAATTCAAACTGTGACTAAAATGACGATAAGGAATTAACAATTAAATGACGTTAAGAAATAAAATTCAGTACGATTTGCAACACAAATTGATACAAAAAAACTAATGTATATTAATCAACATCCAGTAGTTAAATATTTCAAATAAAAATAACAATATTTTGTGTAACACAATGAAAATATTTTGTCTTCAACTTATAAGATGAAGTCAATTTATAAGGTATTTCTCCCGCCTTCTTAGCATGCCTTCGTGGTGTAATGGTCAGCACACTCGCAGCGTATTCGACAGGTCCGTGGTTCGAGTCCCGGCAAGGGCACTGCTCATTTTTCTCTTCTCCTGCTTCGAAATAATACTAATGTCTCTACAGTCGTGCCCTAACTAAAAACGGTGGTGGATGATGATTCTCCGCCACCAGAATTTGACGATTGGGTCCCTTAATCCCCAATCGTCCTTTAGAAGGGAGAGTATATAAGGTATTTCTTCTTAGCATGCCCTCGTAGTGTAATGGTTAGCACACTCAGCGAGAATTCGAGAGGTCTGTGATTCGGGTACCGGCAAGGGTATTGCTCATTTTTCTCATCTCCTACTTCCAAAACACCTAATTTCTCTACAATTTGATATACAAAAGTGCTCATCAAACTAATTTTCTAATCTTTAGGAACTTCTTAAAGTTAGTATAAATACACTGGTGAAACAAATTAAGAGAATTTGCATATTTTATCGAACTGCATGAAAAGAACTGAACTGAAGGAAAAATCACTGCTTCTAGATAAAAATGCAAATCTTGTACGGCAAATACGTAAGCGTACACGTGTGCGTAGGCGAAGCCAGTAGAAAAACAGGCTTTACAAGACCGTGGAGGGTAAGGCGAATTCCGTTCGCTAGCACACCTCGGCGAATTTCTTGGTGTTATCTTGCAGCAATCGGTTAAATTCACATCGGAACAGTAAAAATGAGTAACCACCAACGTTTAGATGATGAAATGAAGTGGTGAATTGTGGGGAGACTAGAGGCAGGCCAATCGCAAGTGCAGATATGCAGAGAGTTTAATATGCAGAGAGTTCAATTTAACGCCCAGCGTCGTGTGTAACCTATGAAAGAAAGCTTGGACAAGGTCGTTCAGACACGACGGCCAGAGAAGATCGCTATTTGCCCAGTTTAACAAGGCGTCAGCTCTCTCGGCACCTGTGTGCAGCCACAGGAACCCGTGTAACAAGGGCGACTGTTTCCAAAAGACTGCATGATAGCGGGTTGTTTGCCAGAAGACCGGCTGTTTGCGCCCTGCTCACGTCTACGGAAAGGAGAGTCCGATTAGCATGTTGCAGGCAGCATAGTGATTGAAGTACGGAGCAACGGGCGGCCCTTCTGTTCACCGATGAGTCCCGTTTTAGCTTAAACACCGATTCTCGCCGTACTTTCATATGGAGATAGCCAAAGACCCGTTACCTACCCTCCAAATGTGCTCGAAATCAACAATTTAGGCGGTGTCGGTGTAATAATCTGGGCAGGCATCATGTTGGATGGCCGCACATCTTTCCATATCTTTTACAGAGGCTCTGTGACTGGTGTGAGGTATAGGGATCAGGTCTTGGAACCCTATGTTCACCTTTTCCGAGGTGCAGTGAGCCCCGAGTTCATCTCACAGGGCGATAACGCGAGGCCACATAGAGCTCTACTGGGCGACGAATTTTTCGAGAGTGAGGATATTCGCCGGATGGATTGGCCAGCCAGGTCTCCAGACCTCAACCCGATAGAGCATGTCTGGGACGCCCTGAGGAGGGTAATTGCAACTCGCAACCCCTCTCCGAGAACCATCCAGGAACTGAAAACAGCATTCCTGAATGAGTGGGACCAATTGCGACAGGCACTGATGAACTGCCTTATTTCCAGTATGACATCACGCTGCGAGGCCTGTATGGTTGTAAGAGAGGACCATACCTCCTAATAACCCATTTCGTTTGTGTCTTCTGCAACCACTGTTTCAGACCTTCAGACTTCCATGAATGTTACACGCGAACATGTGTGTCTATTATAACTGTTAAATGTTAATTTTGTTTGTATTACATGTTCACGCCAAATTTTATTAAAATCTGTCCAGCAGTTCTGGAGATCGCAGATCAAATATGAAAATTCTCTTAATTTATTTCACTAGTGTATAAATATGGATCAATGCATTGAATATATTTTTTATAATATATATACTAGATCACAAAATGTACATTTTCAGTCCTCTTACCCTTTAAGAAGTTTTCACAATAAACTTTAAAACTGCTCTGCTTTGTTTCAAAATTTTTGGTGAGACGTGGAATAAAAAAAAAGGAAAGTTGTCCCCCCCGAATAAAAATTTCTTTTCATTTTGTAAGCAAACTTTGCTCTGCCGTAATCTGTCTTCATCATTGTCGCTTTTTTAAGGAAATTTCTCAGAGACAGCTAGAAAGTGAAGCATAAACAAAGGAAAAGGAAGAAATAAGCTTAAATAAATGATTAATACAACGGTGCAAAGTTTCGCTTAAAATTTAGAGTGATTCTTCGGCACAAAGCAATGTATGGGATAGTAAATACCAGAAGAACACTCTAAATATGGCAGATAGGATAAATAAATAATTACCATGAAAATAACGCTGCTAAGTATTTTCATATGAATTTCTTCTGAAGGAACTTTTCTTTAACGCATTGCATACAGTATTTCCTCATTTTCGAAACTAATTTTGTCGTTCAAAAATCGAGAGGAAAACAATGGGAATAATTTAATTTTAAAAAAATGCGGCTACAACATGAACAGAACAAATGAAAAGAAGTCATGGATAAACTATTGGCAACTATAACAATACTATTTCTTTAAATGAAACCTACATTCCAATAAGAATATATAATAATATTTGCATTACAATATCTGACTGATCCTCACAATGAACGAGTGGTAAAATCGCCAAACACTGTCGATCAGGGGTTCGAGTCCCGAGAAACAGGCTCACTGCATGGACGTTTTCTTCCGTGTGTGTGACGTGTATATGAGCGAGTTTTCCTTAGGAAGTAATCCACGAAGGCATCTTTCTTTAGGCAGATAGCCGTCGAGTGCTTTGCCATAATCAAATAAACCAGTGATTCACAGATACTGAACCTGATACGTCGTGCTCCGCCTGCATTACCTTGTAAAGCTCCACAAGCATCTTACATGAATGAGCCCTGACCGTAGTTCCTAAAAATGACATCAGAAAAAAGAAGTACAAAGGGAGCAAACAATAGACTCGGATTTCCAGAGACTGAACACATCATCAATAGATAAGGCTAAAGTGAGCTGGAACGTAAATAATAAAAGTAATGTGAAATCTCATGTTGGAGACGCTTTTGAAATGTGAGAACACCTCCAACGTCTGAGCAGCTATTCCGTATCCAGTCTATTCCGTATCTTATAATATTAAGTTTCTTGAGTTTTCGATATTCTTTGAGAACCATTCGACAAGCTTCGTTCAATAAGTAGAAAGAAATGACAGAATAAACGTACATGGTGCCGAAAGAAAAGCGAAGGATTTAATATAACTAATTATTAATTTATTTTCAGAAAATGGAAACTATTTTTACATACTTAGAACAAGAAGATGTTCGGATTTAAGAATAGAAAATAATATCTGGCGTATGTCTTCCATGATTTGTTGTGTAGCAGTGCACACTCTCGATGGAATACATAATCACTTTTTAACGTATCTACCTATCGAGGTGACTAATGAAACATTTAATGATCTCTTTCCAGTTTTCCCCCTTATGTTCGGATTTTTTGGGATTTGAAGCAACACGGTCACGCAGAATAGCCGATGTTACCAACAAACTGGTTGAATTGAGAGCATAGTCAATCAACGTCTGCTGTCAAACCTTCTGTCCTCAAATTTCTTTGTCAATCTGCGATTCCATGTTCCATTAGGTGCACATTCATGCCCAAAGATTAAGCAGAGCTTCCTAACAGTCTGCTCATAAACCCCATCCATGCAATGAATTTTCAAAATCAAAACTCGCTGTTCCTTTGTACAGCCCTTCATGTCGACTGTGTTGCAACGAAGTTGTGAAATGAACTGGCGTTGATAAAATGCCATTGTTAGCAAATCAAATCAGACGCAACATTCCATAATCGGAGTAAATGTTTCATTCTGCAACACTGTAATACAACTGCATTACATACTGTTGCAAGAAAAATTCTGCTGTAAAAAATATTACCCTTTGAAAATATAAAAAATGTTATCCATTTTTTTGAGAATAAGTGTTCTTTCTATTATATTCGGCGCTTTTGTTGAGATGCCGTGTACTAACTTACGAAAGCGGGCATCGCAGTTAGTCTTCAAAACTGACAAATTTAATCGCGCGATTTGTATACTTATGTGTTATGGCAGCCATCTCAATAGAAGTCACAAAATTTTCAGAATGTGCCAAATTTTAGCAACCGTGCGAATAACAAGCTTACAGTCAAGTTACCTCTCCACTTTTATACTCTGCTCGACAGTGAAAATGCAACACCAAGAAGGAGTGGTCAGAAAGTGATGAAATTTGGAAAAAAGACAGAGACAGCAAGCAGGAATAAGTGATCTTTATTTCAGAATGATAGTCAGAATACAGAGCGAGAACGGTATCGGCTCAGTAGGATGTAGGACCACAGCGGATATCGATGCAGGAAGAAACACATCTAGGCATAGAGTCAATAAGAGTGTGGATGGTGTCCTGAGGAATGACTCTCCATTTCCTTTCAACCATTTGCCACAGTTCGTCTTTTGAACGAGACAGGGGCAGAGTCTGCAAACGGCGTCCAATCACATCCCACACATGTTCGACTGGTGACAGGTCAGGAGAGTACGGTGGCCAGAGAATTATCTGTATACCTTGCAGAGCATGTTGGCAGATACGAGCACTGTGTGGTCGGGCGTTATCCTGGTAAAAAATTGCATTAGGCAGCCCCTAAAGGTAGGGGATTGCCACCGGCCGCAGTACATTATCCAAGAATCGTTGGGCCGGCACAGTGCCCTGAATACGAACTAAAGGTGACTCTGAATCGTAGACAATAACGCCCCAAACCATTATGTCACGTTGTCGCGCGGTGGGGCGTTCCACATTTACTGCCGGATTAGATCTGTCTCCACGTCGATGCCACACACGACTGTCACTTTATAAACAGAAGCGTGACTCATCTGAGAACACAACGTTTCGCCATTCTTTCATCCACATCATTTCAGTCCGGCACCATTCTAAACGTTAGCGTCTATGCTGTGGGGTCAATGACAGTCTTCTTAACGGACGCCGTGTGTGCAGGTCGCGTTCAACCAGTCGACGGGAAATGATTCTCGTCGACACGGGAACATCCAAGGTATCTTGTACATGCTGCAGAATCGCGGTACAAGTGACTTACGGGACCGCCACAGCTTGTCGGCGGATGTGTCGATCCACGCGTACTGACGTCACTCTGGCTGCACCTACGCCCCTTCTTCTTCCCACATTCCCATGTTCGCCATAGCCGATGAACCGTACTCGCATCCATTTAGATATGAGCTGCGATTTAACGTAAGGACCAATCGTCTATCTGCTGGAAGTGCCTTCGTTGACGGCGGCCTGACATTCTCTCCTATTACACGTATCCTCCGGGATAAAAACCAACTTTCTTCGATAATTCGTCTGACAGAAATAACGACACGAATATTGCCCATTCTGCACGTTCGTTCCCTTAAATCTTACTTCACGTGCGTCGGAGACCTGCGCATTTCACATCATTCGCATAACTCAGTGACGTGCGTCTACTCTAAAATTTGCATAAATTTCTGACCACTCCTTCTTGGTGTTGCATTTTCAATGTCGAGCAGTGTATATGTTCTTTTAGTTATAGTCCAAGTTCCAATGCTTTTTATAAACAAACCGTGATATTTTTTGCCTTAAATTTAATTTAAAACATACGCTTGAGGAGTTTGCCTGCAATAGAAGAAACCACGTCAAAATTTCTGCTGCAATACTCAGGTGTTCCGCAAAATTTCTAAAGGAAACAAGAGGACGTGCTTTTGATAGCTTTGGTTCGGTTTGTTTAATTATGGCAAGGCACGCGAGTCTGTCTGCCTGCGTTTGATAGATAGCCGAAATTGCTGAGGTTTGCTCGGAGGCAAGATTCTACAACTATCTGATATTTCTTTAAGTGCAAAGAAATCGCTGTGCACTTGGGGGGATGAATGCCAGTGTTTTATCTTCTTAATGTATTACATAATCCTTATTTAATAATTCAAATTTATATTTTAAATTCTACAATACGTTGACTTTAGAGAGCATGTTGATGTCGACTTACGATAAATCATGGTAATTCCAATATGACACTCGGCTTACGATAATATCGGTTGTTCTGTTCCTCAAATAATAGCAATTAGAATGGTTTTTAGTAGTAGCTGAAGTATTTAAAACTGTGTTGGAAGAAGTAGTAGTTTTTAAATTAGAAAGATAATAAAAATAAATAATACAAAATAATTATTGTGAGTGAGTGAAGAAGAGATCATGTGACTGAATGAGTGAGTGAGTGAAAAATTAAAATAATAACAAAATTACATAAAATGTATAAACAATCTAAGGAACAATCTGTTTGTATCTTATGTTTTCCTAGCAATGAGCAAAAGTGAAGGCATCCAGAGCCACCCAGTCTTAACCAACGATGTCTTCCACCCGAGCAGTGGTAACTCTTTTGATTTATTTCACATTTTTTACGAATTTAATATATTTTTGATTAACAGATTCAGGGATTTGAAAGCGAGTGATGGCAATACTGTTCGAAATAAAGCACTTTTTCACCTGCGCGCCAGGCTGTTGCCATTCGCCGTAATGAAATATATTTATCTTTTAGTTTTAATCAATAAACTTAGCTATTTCAAATCAATGCGTGGGTACTGCCAAAAATAAGATACTGTTACGAATTTTGCATAACATGAAAAGTTTGAAGGAGAGAAGCTTTGCCGGAAAAATAAGTTTGCAGGGGCAAGTCTATTTAACACCGAGTAAATGGCTATCTCGGTAAACTGACGAGATATCCCCGAGCTGGCGATGGTTTTCGCGACTAATTTTGTCACCAAATTTGGCAAGAAATTGCCAAAAGTCACCAAACTTTTCGACTCTTCGCTCTTACTATAATTGATATTGTTGTATATTACTATAATTGATATTGAACTTTAATTTTCCCTATGTGTAACTGTAACCGCATCCGCCTCTTATTTGTAACTTTAACCGTAAATGTTTTTCAGTAATTTCGAGAAATGGCAGGTAATACAGATTTTTCGACGGCCCGGGTGAAACTATGTGAATCCGAAGAGAGCATCAAGTTCTCAGTTTTTCAGTTCAGAATCGACTCCAGAGCACTGAGATATCTCCGTCTGAGCGTCGCTTTTTAGATGAGCTTTGCATTGTGTTGTGTTTAACGTTCTTACTATCTTGAAACAGTAACTGCCGATTTTGCTCGACGATATTGAGAAGAACTGTACGAATGTTTTTCCGTAAATTTCTAGAACTGTTAAGTGTTTTTTTTTGTGAAAATAAATGTAAATTCCGTCTTCTTTACAAAATTCACTTCATATAATTTAGCTTATGTCCTTGCAGAGCACAGTGACAAAAACACATCAAACACGAAATAACTAATACATTTAATGAAGATTGTCTACGATTCGATTATATACGAAGATGGGAATGTATGAAAACCATTTTGAGAGGTAGAAAGTTTGACCTCTTATCAATCTTATATGCATCTTTTATTTTTAATACGGCCTCGTCTGCTCTGCTCTGGACAATGGCATCCAGCGCCATCTGTCGTTCGACGCCGGCACCGCGTAAATTTTATCAAGCTATCATTTGTTCTGTGTGCATTACGAACCCCTACGCACGCAGCAATACTTACTTCTTTTAGCTTCCCTGTGTCAGAATGTTGCCATTCAACAAACTGTAAGATATTTAAAATTTCAAACTAAATCTGCCTGTCATTTATTAATAAATCAATTAAAGTTAATAAATGCAATTTTAAGAATATATTTCTGCTTTTGATTTGATTGATTATTTAAATCGTTGTAGGTTTAATTAGAAATATTAAATATTTTTATGACATGACAATAACTGGAATCATTACTATCATTATATATTTGTTTCGTTGTTATAAAAATCGTTTTAGGCGGCTGCCGCGCACGCCTTTAAAAAAATAAAACATGAACCCGAATTTGAAGAATTCAATTGGATTAAGTTTAAATAAATTATGATAAAATCAAATATCTGTATTTGCTTTAAATTTTGTTCATAGTGCAAGAAAACATATTTCGCATTATCTGCTTCTAATACCTTGCAAATAAATCCTTAGGTATATGATATATCTTATACAATTACATAACATTTCTGACTATTCAATCACATTTCTTAATGAATAATATGTTACTCTCGTATATAAGTTACTCGTCGTTTATATAAGCTTCATTGGTGCTATTATTTCATTTATCTTTTGGAGAGTGCTATTATTGGACGGGATATCTATTAAGTTTTCCGTTACATCTAATGCGGCTGTTACGCAGAAATTTAACTTCGTCATAATTAATTGCCGCAGTTTCTAAATGTCACCCCTTTCCCGTCCAATATGGATGCCAAAAGAATTGAGAAATTTTAACTCTGGTCTGGCACTGCAAACCGCTTTAACACGCAGAGCCTGACAAATCATTGGCTTTCCCTAATGAAGTATCGTGCTCGTTTCTCTTCGTTAATTAGGAGATGAAATTCAAGTAAATAGATGAATAACTTCCTCGCAAATATTCCTTGCTGTGCTTTGTATAGGTGTTTGCTAATCAAATTCAGTAGCTGCTTTTAATAATGCGCATACGCTTTTGAAAGAGTTGTTTACTTTTTCTGAAAATTCATTTTGTCACGTGCTTGGGAGAGAATGATTTCTAGAAAATAAAAATAAAGTGGAATACGTAATTGCGTAGTCTTAGAGGAACTAAAGAGCTTAGTCAAACTCTTCGTCTATATCAGGATTTATCATATGTATATAAGTAAGCCCTCGATTCTCTTCCGAATCTAATAAGCTATCGCTTGAAACTCGCTGCTGTTTCTTGCATGGAAACAAATAGGGGAACACAAAAGGAGAGAATAAATCCAAGATGCTGATGTCACTACTAATGCTGAAAATAATAATTAAAGTAACAATAAATAATAACTAATGTACACAACTTATGCCTTAAAGGTCTTCATCTCATGTCAAGGTTAAAAGGTTATGTCAAGGTCATTAAAGGTTATCAGTTAAATAGCCTGAACTATTATCAAATTTGTTCGCAAAATGCAAGGCATAAGCCTTATTATTATGATACAATCCTATGGATTGTAATATGTTGGACTATTATTTTCGGAAGATTAAAATTCACAATTTGAAATATATAAAAGCAACACCTTACCTATTTCCAAAAATGAAACTTAGAGTAGAAACTTACGATTCCATTTTAAACTGCGTTGCTATCCTCAGCTTCAAAACGAAGAATAATTAAATAAATCACTTTGATATTTTCCAGTCTCATCTAATACTGAGTTTGAATGTAAAAAATTCGTATAAATTTTGTGAATAAATATGTTGGAACAGCAAAAAAATAAATAAAAAACTTATAATTTCTTGTACATTTTTAAACATTACCAATTTTTACAAGTCACGATACCAGGAGCTAATCCAGATATCTATATTTTCCGAATACTTTCATCAGTTTACATCCCCATTGTAAGTCATTAGGTATTTTTTAAGCAGGAGTAATGAAAACAAAGCAACGCCTTCGCCGGGAATCGAACCACGGACCTTTCAGTTACGCGTCGAACGTGCTTACTACTACGCCACGAAGCCATGACAAGAAGGCGGGAGAAATACATTATATACTTCCCATTTTAAAGGGCGACTGGGGATTAGGGGACCCAAACGCCAAATCCTGGTGGTGGAGAATCATCATCCACCACCTTTTAGTTCGGGCGCCAGTTGTAGAGGCATTAGGTATTTATTTGGGAGCAAGAGAACTGAGCAACGCCTTCGCCGGAAATCGAACCACAGACCTCTCGGTTACGCGTCGAGTGTGCTACACCACGAAGGCATGCCAAGAAGGCGGGATAAATACCTTATTAGTGTAGCGAATATCAAAGCAATATAGCAACATTATGTGAAATTTGATCATCTTACTGCGTCCACGGCACACTCATTTTCCCCCTTCGCCTTTTCAAATTATAAGGTAATTAAATATATAAATATGATCTTTAGTTTTTGAAGCAGACATTTAATGCGAAACAACTGACAACACAGCTACGTTTCGGATAATTAAAATAAAATAAAAGAATAGAACTTTTTAACAAAGCGCAGGTAAAGAAACCTTTTTTTAACCTTTATTACCAAGCGGTGAAGAGGAAATCCTCCTGCCTAGAAAAGGAATAACTTTCGCTGAGAGTTAGAAATTGGAAGAATCAAAGAATGGTTAATTAATTTCCATATAATGACCCCCTTGAAAAACCCCCGTTGCAATGCCCATAATCTATCCCCAAGCCTCAAAAGCGAATCAAAATCATTCATTCTTGGCGAAATCGGTATCAGAATTAGTTTTTTTTTCTATGCTGTTGTTCTTTTTATACTTCCAAAACTGTTTCCGATAGTGTAAGGCGTATTAAATTCGATGAATCAAGCGGCAAATGAGCATTGACTTTTGCTCAAAGACGTTAATTACGGACTCATTTAAGGATACGGCCACTCAAATTAAGATGCTATCTCTTTATTCCGCTCATTCAATCAAATAATAAATGGGGAGGTTTCATCGGAGAAGTGGGTCAAGTCAAAACGAAATGGATTCATGCATTCATAAGCCAAGGCAGATCTGTATGTATACGCATTATATTTGAGGGCAACTTGACTAAAATTTCCTTCGCACGTTATGTAAGGCGGAGCGAAATCAGCCCTATCTCTGCAGTAATAATTTATGAAGTATTTCCTCTGGAATTTTTCCACCTGATGTTTTAAGTCAGATTTTGTAAATTTTTAAATCATTCGCTTAAATTCCCCCTTCCTCAATGCGTACAGAGAACGAGCTTCTTTGAATTTTATAATATATTCGTTCCCAAAGTGATTGTTTTTTTTCTTTCTAGCAAAAACAATATATATTTATTTACGTGCGAAGGTCACGCCAAACTATTCCCATCTAATTGTTGCCCGCCTAATAAAAGAACTGACTTATTGCATTGAACAGAACACGAGCTGACAATCAGTCTGCGATTTCGCCGAGTCGGCTTCATATATACCTAATTATTTACGGAGATTGTGAGGTGCAAGGTGTAGCCGAGACAGCAATAAGAACGAGCGAGATTCTAGTTACAGGGAAGCAGAAATGAAGATATTTTATTAAATGTTGTAATATTTTAACATTACTATGTATTCTTATTGACTGGAATGTAGGTTTTTTTAAAAGAAATTGTGTGTTGGACATTAAATTATTTGCATAATTTTCCCCTTTCGACTTCTGGACGATAAAATTCCTAAACAAATTTTATATGGATATTACATGACTTAATTATACAACCTTATACATTATACGCATTTTTTGCTGAACTTCATTTAATATTTCCTGGAATTTTATTTCTAATTTAATTAAAGATCCCTCGACACAATCGCATCAGAAACTACAGATTTTTAGATCAAATATTCCGGTCCATTTTAGTTGTATGGGAGTCAAACTTCTCTTTTCATAGCGAGTATAAAACTTAGCGAAATATAAGTGTAGGAATCGAGAGACTGCATTAAAAGTTAGATTCCTCTATTTATCGAAAATTACTTTTATTAGCCCAGAAGGCTTATTAATTTCAAAACGACATTTTGCGTTGAATCACTTTTCAAATTATTGCCGCCAAATACTATCGTCTTTTATTATATTTAAAGAAACTTAATAATGAAGAATCGATATGAATGTCGATTTCTCTCATTGTGAAAAAACGACGTAGTCCTCCACCCGAACATGGGCATCTGGAACCTCGAGTTTGGAATTTCGAATTTGTTTTATTATTATATTTTCTGAAACTTTAGCGAAATTTTTATTAAAAAACTGAACAATTTCAAAGCGAGCAGTGGCAACACTATAGGGAATAAAACATTTTTATCTCCAGCGCGCGAGATTATCTATCGGAAATTCTAAACATATACTGTTTTTAAACATTTTTAACACAATATGGCGTTAGCTCAAATACTCTCGAAACGTGTACATATTTGTAAACGAAAAACGCCCGTTTTGGCGGAATATAAAATCTGAAAGCTTTCAGATTAATTTTTTTTCCTTTTCTGTTTCAGTTTTCTTATTAAGTATCGTTTTAAATTTAAAATTGCCTAAACATGAATATTTTCGCTATTTGAAATTTAATTAGAAGTATATGTCTACGGCTAACAATTGCGAAAATAAAGGCCAGGTAAAGACTTAAGAAGGGTAAGGGGGTTGATGTGTGATATATATATATATTTGAATTTAATTAAATTTCTATTCGTAAAAAGCAAATTAAAGTAAAAATTAATTAATAAAATAGGTTTAAAAGAAATTATAATTTATATTGCTGCGAACTAATCTACAATATCATTTAAATTCTGAGAACATAAGTAAATTAAGTGCAAGTATCAAAATCTATTTACAAATATAAAATTCTAATAAATTTTTTAAAATCCTAAAAATTATAAAAATGCATAAGTGAATAATTGTTGAGCTGGCGGAAGACAGACTTATCAAGGAGAAGTTGCCCTCAAACCTAACTCTTCAATTATTCAATTCGTGTTTCGTCGTTCATGTAGGCAAGGGTAAAATTCAAAACTAAAAGTAAAATCAAATGATGTGATTTACCAAAAGTAATTCAAACGAGTGGAATTTTTATAAAAGAACAATTTAAAGTTAATTTAAAACAATATTTTTTTAGAAAACCAGTATTTTTTTAGAAAACCAATGTAATTTAGAAACTCTTGCCTACAAAAAACTTCCCCGACACGAATATGCATATAAACAAAAAAGAAACAGATACTATTAACATACAAAAATAAATAAAAAACTAAACTAGAAACTATATTAAATAATACTAAAATAATATAATAAAGGCAAGTAAAAAGTAAGTTTTAAATTAATTAATTTACCATTTATTTCTATTTGGAGTGTGGACAAGGAGCAGCATGTCAAAACTAAGTGATGTAAAGTAGTGCGTTTCTTCTAATTATAAAAGAGGGCGCTAGTAAAAGGTAAAGTTGAGTGATAAGCTGCTGTATGTAAGAAACATTTAAAAAAACTAAATTGCAAACTATACGCAATGTAAAAAGTGTTCTGTAGCTAAATTTTTTTTTTAATTTAACTGTGTAGTATTGTAAAAATTGTGAAAAAGCAAACTGTTGTAATGTGAAAAATGGTTGCATATTACTAAGGACTGTAAGATTTTTTTAAGTAAATTTAATTTATGAAGTATTTTTTAATTTTAATTTAGAAAAATTTTTTAAAAAATTTAATGAAAGTAGGAAAGTATTGTAATATTTAAATATATTAAAACGGAATTTAAGAGGTGTAATAAAACTTAATTAAATACTGGCCAAAAGGTAAGGAAAATGAGAAAAAGATTAAAATCTTCACTCAATTCGGGTTATAATTGAGACTTTTGAAAAGAGTTGGCCCTTTTTTAATAAAAGGAAAGAATCCAGTATTAAATATACATTTTTACAAAATATTTACAAGAAGTATTTTACAAGATAATCCCTTAACTCTTCAAAATCCTCCATTACCCTCCAGTTAAGGTTTAAGGTAATGTTATCATACTATAAAGAGTCAATTAATTATAAAGAAAAGTTAATGCCTGCCTTTTAATTATAAAAATTAATAAACTATGTTGGGACTTGGTTATTAACCTGAATATCAATTAGTTTTATTATTTCATCTTTTAAATCTTCTATTTCAGTACAAATGTTTTTTATTCTGATTATTTGGTTATAAAAAGTGTTACCTATTACTTTTCTAGAGATATTAGAGTTCCAATTAATTAGTTTAATTGTATTAAAATGGAAATTTCTCCTTTTATCATATAATTTAATTTTACTGTGTTTAATTATAAGTAGGTCTAGGTATTCAATAGTATCTCGATTAGTATTAGTTTTATTAAGTGTTAAACTATTTGGGTAAATTTTGAAATGTTCAAAAGCAGAATTATTATTGAAATTTATATTATCATCAATGTATCTAAATGTATTCGCAAATAACTTTAATTCATTCTTATTCAAACTAACTTGTAATTTATATTCATATGCAAAAAGGAATAAGTTACATATTTGCGTAGAACTATTGGCTCCCATTGGTATTCCTCTAACCTGCTGAAAGATCTTATTATTGAATTTAATGTAGTTATTAAATAATGCACAATTCAGGTAAGTTTTCCATCTATCAATTCAAAGGATGTTAAGCATATCAGGAAAAAGTTGTGGGAGTTGCATTAAACAAGTAAAAATTTCTTCTAATGGTAGAGAAGTATAAAGGTTCTCAAAGTCATAGCAGTTAATGTTCTTAATTTTATATATATACATTTGCTACTGCCAACTGCAATAAAAAACTGAGGTGTGCAACTAGATGTTGAACCAGTCAATGTACAAAATTTCAACATTCTACGGTTAATCGTTTTTGAATTATGCGAGATTAATACATACATATGTGCGTATAATTATGTATGTGTGTATGTATATACGTACAGTAGTCTTGAAAAAAATCCCTTTGAATCCATATTAAATCCTCTTTATAATCCACTTTTAGAAAAAAATAGATTCATTTATTCTGCTCGTACGTAATGACGTCACTCCAAAAAATTGCGAAAATGAATTCGGGAACGGTCAAAATGGATATTTTCTTTGAAATAATGATGCCCGAAAATTTGCGCCAGTACAATACTTCCTTTATTTCGTATAAGAAAGTTAAAAGAAGAAACGTACGTAATGGAACTATGGTAATTATTTTCATATTTCAACTAGTTCTTGCAAGAAATTGCTTATTACATTGCCAGCATTTATTCTGAAGTAATTTCTTATAAATGTCCATTTTTTAATTCATATAAAACGAAAATAATCTCAAATGTGCAAGCATATCTTGCGACAATATTGCAGTTTTTACTATATTTGTGAATCTTTCGTGAATATATTAGAATTTCGATCCATCACTTTCGATTCGCAGGTTTTTTAGCTTATATATATTTTTACATTTCCCAATCTTTAAATAAATTTACGTGATATGTTTTTGAAAGCCATTTATTGTTGTCCTTCATTCGTCATGTTTTTTGATAAGCCTTCCGAAAAATGGGAATAGAAAGTTACAAACTGGCGTTTATGAATTTATTTATGAGGTTGGCGGATGTGTAAAATAAAGAATTCAAATTAGGTGCAGATAAATATTTTCGTATCTAGCGAACATTTATAAGACCCCAAAAAGCTTATAAATGGGACAGATATGTTTCTCTTTCAAACTACAATTAATGTTAGTCTCTCAAAGGACCTCAATGAATATTTAATCATCTGATATCAAAGGAAGGTTTTTGAAAATGTTTGCATTATTCCTCGGCAGCTAGTGCCACCTGTAAGTTAAATATTTAAAGCCTAAGCATCTAATGCGTAATTTCTTTTCCGAATAGAAAAAAAAAGCGTTTGTAGCATTAATTATGCATAAGCATCATCTCTACTTTCAAACAAAAAAGAGTATCAACGGATATACGTAACAGAAGACGAAGGTGTATAAAGAACCTTTGATTAAATCTTAGCGATTTTGAAAAAATGTGTTGTTACTGCCCAAAATAGAAGATTTTTATCTTTCACTCGCCAGTGTTTCCGTTAAGCAAAACGTAAGATATTTAATTTTTTTCTGTCATCAGGTTCAATTTGTCGATTACTTATGAATAACTAAAGCGATTTAAAAGCAATAAACGCATTAACGAATCGATAATTTATAACGCTAATTATTCTGTTTTTTCCCCTCTTTCTTCGCTTGCAAGCAGCTAGTCTGATTTGAAAAAGATGTAGCAGTAGCAAAAACATTATCTACATCTTTTTGAATGAAATGGTCAGGTAATTAAATTGGATTTAAAACCAATTGTAAGACTTTTACGTACTTTAGCATTCATTTCAACAAGTATGTCATAAAATCTACATGGGCTGCTCTAAACGTTAAATCTTTTAATAACAACTCGCCCTTTCCAAAAACCATTAATTTCATCTGCTCGGGCATAAAAAACTCAGAAAGATGTTAAACTTTTTCTTTCCTAACCTTGTGAAGAAAGCTTAACAAAGCTTTTATTAAAGAGGAAAAGTTTATGACAGGCTTTAATAGGTTACAAAATGGAAAATGTCCAAAAGCTTACTTGAAAGGG
>KK115734.1:192936-204727 GCA_000611955.2 Stegodyphus mimosarum
AGACATCATGATTTTAAATTCTTATGATAAAGCCATCATCCTTTCTTTAAAAAAGTCATCATCTTTTTCTGCTGCCTTATTTCACGCTTGAAGAACTGTGTATTTTTCTGTTGAAAGGCTTTTCGAATGCATCTGAAAGATATCACTTAAGGAAAAACATATTTTTGTGTTAATAACGAAATTTTTGCCAAATGAAAGATATCTTTAGAAGAAAAAATATTTTAATCTCAAACAGTGTAACGAGATTCAGATCAAACTGAAAGGACAAAAATTATTTTGGCTGACAAAATCTTCGGCACCCTTATGAGATTCCGGCGTTTTTCATAAAGATGCGGACAGCTTTATATAGGTATGTAATAATTTTGGCAGAAAATGAAACCAATTAACTAGCAGTCATGGCCGAGATGTTCTAGAGAGCCGCCAAACTGCGACAGTGGTTAGCGACACTGACTGCTGTTCCGAAGGACCCGGGTTCGAATTCCGGAGAAGGCATAATTGTATGTAAATGTATAGTGTCTGCGCGGCACTCGAGAAGTTGGTGGTAGTGGAAGAGTGGCGGGAGATCCTTGGAATCGTCCCTGCCGGGTAGCTGTCTATTAAAATTGGGGGCAAAACTGAGAAAAGTCGCACTGTCACCTGTATGGCCTTTCCGAATGACAGGCGCAATCTTGCACTCTTGCCACGATGAATTTCGTGGGCTTATTCTGAATTTACTGTCAGACAGTGAGACAGGTGAAAAGTTACAACACAACAATGCTGTAGAGAATCGTAGCTCGCCCACAAGTATAATGCGTGGCTGAAGATAGTTTGAAACTGTTGCGTAGATAACTAAAACTCTGGAAAAATCACAAATCACTGGATAATCGGAACATATCTTTATTTCTTGATGAATAATGTATTAAGATATATTTTTCGATCTTCGCACCTTCATGGTGCAACAAGCACCCCATATTCTGTATATACTGATTACATTTCACATAGTAGAAGATACTGCTAAGCGAAGTGGTGCGGGTTTATCAGGCTGCAACAAGCGTAGAAAAATGACGGCGAACTTCAGCGGGACCTATAAAAGAAGCTCTGAATGCTTTGTTTAAATCCCGAGTAGTGATTGGGAAAGAACTTACGGCGCTGCGGCTTACTGAAGAACTAATAGTAATATTTGAATGGGGTTGTATTTAAATTAAAATTAGAAGATAAAAGGTGTATTCTCAATAAATTAGTAATTGGTTAGTGTATATATATATATATATATATACATATATGTAAGATTAAAAATATGTAAATCAAAATTATAATTTACATTAACGGAAAACCCTTACTTCTCTTTCTCTATTCTAAAAATCATAATAACTCCTCTGGATTCCGTCATTTCTAGATCATCCCATGTCGCATGGCCTGCGCAACGCTGATTACGTAAGTCGAAGAAATAAAACATTTCTAACTTTAAAACAACACCTTTCTCTTAAGAGACTGCCAAATTGGATAAATCAGCAGTTAGGTTGCAGTTCTGCTGCCGCTTGGAAGCTGTTTCATTTTGCTGCGCATTGTCGTGCTGCTAACTAGGCCGTTTTTTAAAATGTGATACTGTATATAAAACTGAGGCATGCACATTGTGTTTATGATGATGGATAAAAAAATATAGTTTCGATAATTAATTCATGTCCATCAATAAAGGTAATGCTCAATTCGGCTACCTCTGTGTTTCTCCTTCGAGCGTCATCTTTCTAATTATGCAGCAGTCTTTCCTAGTTTTTATCTCTCTCTCTCACACACACACATATATATATATTGTAACATGCATATGAGTTCTTAATGGATTGAATGAACACAGAACCGATGGTAACTTGATGAAATTTATATTATCAAAACCACTTTACTCTTCTGGAGCATTTCACATAAAAGTACTCATGCAGCTCTTCTAAGAAAGATATAGCACAATTAGTAATTAATACTTCAAATGACTAAGAACATTAAACTCAAGGCAATACAAAAAACGTTAAATGCTCAAGCTTGCACGTTGATCTCTGAATACTCTAAACTAAACTGAAAAGTGATGCTCTCTCTGGTCTTATACAATTTTCCTCCGTCTAGATATTTCCAATACCTTCATTTTCTCGAAATTGCTGGGAAGTATGCACAGTTGTAGTTATAGAGGAATCGGACCTAAATGTCGCCAAGTGTATCGATTCTTAATGATTTCTCGTTAAATTTAGCTACAAAAATTAGTCGCCGAAATTGACTTACCCCTGTGTACGTGTTTTTCCAGCTATGCTTCACTACCATGCCAGGTCTTTCATGTTACATTTACAAGAGATTCTATAATTTAAACATAATTTCTCTAAATTTATTTAAATATATACAAAATTCGTAACAATATATATATAAAATATATGGCCTCATATCTCCGGCGCATGGAAGATGCATGACGCACCGTTCCTGCATCACGGTTTCAAACACCTTCTTTGATGATAATTGTTGTCTATTTTTGTTCTTATTTCTTGATGTCTGCTGTACTAAGCATAATAAACATGTTTCCTCACCCTGTTCGTGTTCTGCCTTTTTTGTGTTTGGTGTTGTCTCTACTGCGCCAGGAAAGCATTTCCGACCATGCATTGCTATATGATTTTCCATCATGTAGGTGTACTCTCTCTCTCCTGAAAGTTTGTAACTGATTTGCTGAAACACTTTATATATATATATATATATAAAACTTTAACGGGAATTAGAAAGCTATTCCAGATAAAATATTTTTAACTCCGATGCACCAGTTTGTTTACGTTTGGCGAAACATAAGGCATTTAATTTTCCTTTCTAATTTAATTTGCCTGTTAGTGATCAACAAACTAAGCGATTTAAAAGCTATCAATGCAGTATTAAGTTAACAGTTGCACCCTGAAATGGCACTATCTGAATTTACTAAAAGTATATTTTATATATATAGCGAATCTTTCAAACGCATGGCCACGCCAGCGTCTAGTAATTTGAAAAATGATTCTTTGCAAAAGTGAGGCGCGAGAATGATAGCCGTTTTCGGCTAAAAATTGCACAGGAACACTTAACGCCATATCGGGATTGTAAAGATTTTTTTTCCAAGGACGGACTCTCAGCCGACTTCGACTTGGCCACTACTAAGGCCAGACATGGTGGTCACTTTATTATGGAGGCACCTAATAGATGGATCACCTTTGCCTCCTATGAAGGGACGGACACTTTACAACTAGCCTTCTCCGGGATTCGAATCCAAGCCCATTGGTATCGCAGTCGGCTCCGCTAACCACCTTCCAGGCGGCGGGATTGTAAAGATAGGATGTTTTAAAAATTGTGATTTTGTTGTTGAATTATATGCGGCTCAGTGTGAAAAAAGTGATGTTTAATAGTGAAGTTAAAACGATATAAAAATGTTGGTTGGTCGTTTTGTTCAGAAAACTGAATATTGTTATCATAAAGTGAGAAAAAGCTGGAAAACATTAGAAAAATATATGGCGATACTTAACAGACTATCGCGAATTCCAAAAATATGTTGTTTTTGAAACGTTTGGGGATTTACTATTGAATTTTATGAAGCGTAATTGTGGAGAAAGCGAAGTTTAATAATCAAATGAAAGTGATAAAAATTGTTAGAAAGAGTGAATGAGTCCAAGAAAACATGTATAAACTGCGAGCTCAGCGAGAGAGAGCCTAAAAATCTTAATAATCCTTCTGCGGTGACTTTAAAATCGTATCCTTTCAGAAATTAATTTTAAGTCCAAAGTTAGTCTTAAAACATGATTTTGCCTCGATTCACTTTAAGTGTTGTCCGCTATGAATGTGTTGTTTCACATTTCATTCCAGTCCGCTTTCATTCATCAAAATGTAAGATAATAATTTTAAACTCAATCTGTTTATTATGGATTATAGAAGAAATATATTGAAAAGTAATACATGGATTTCTTAAGAACTAATTTTTTGATTTTTCTCGGTCGAATCGATTGAAATAAAAATGCATTTAATTCATGATTTGTCTAATTTAAAACATTCAATGTTTTTATAGAATGACAGTCTGTATTGTTTCACGTTTCAGATATATAGAAGAAGCATAGTGTTCTCGTGTTAATCTAAATATACTACATTCATCTTTATATGGTCTTATTAAATATTTCGCTGTTTCACCTTTGCCCTGTCTGTTGATAATCTCTACTGATAAACAAATGTTAAAACTTTTAAAGAGCCTATGTGAACGACCGTTTAAATCTGAAATCTTTCAGAATTTTTTAGCTTTTTTTTATTCTGACGCTGTAAAGAAAACAGTACTGTACCGCAGTCTCCTTGTTTAAACATGCATGTAAAAAGTTTTAGTTTGTAATGCAGATGGTTCAACGTCTGAGATATTATTTTATTAATGTTTTTAATTAGCAGAACTTTATTCTTCTAGCCTGAATACTGAACCTTGTGCATAAATATGCTTAAACAAATACAAAAGACAAATTATAATTCGAAATGAAGAAATTCGATAAAAATTGGAGAATTGGAGATCTTTATTGTTCGTATTTAAAACAACGAATTAAGGTAATGGTGCCGTAAAAACTGGTGGTAACTTACTTAAACAAATAGCTTAAGCATAATGATTTCCATTCCTTTTAAATATTTATAATTAGAGAAAGCAATAAAATATAAATAAATATAAAAACTTTTTGTCAAAGTATTCCTTTTTGGGCATGCTTTTGCGATATCGAAATCCTTTTCCAGAAAGGAAATATTTTAATATGTAGGTAATTAGTAACATGCAGCCGAAAAGGAAAGGAGTATTGTTGATCTCTTCTGTAATTCTTTTTTTAAGCGATCTGCTGCTTTAACTCTGGTTCATTTTTTCTTGATAACTATGTTTTTTAAATTAACTCTATTTCTATAAATCTAAGAAAATTTTGTTTCAAAATATTGCTATTTCACAAATACGCGTAGTCTTATGGGTACTTGTCCATTAGCCTGACCGATATTTCGCCAACCATCTAACAGCCCATAAATGTTGGCGAAGTTTACTTTCTGATAAATTGCACAAACATAGCACATATTAAATTTAAAATTAAGCAAAAAAAAGTGAGGGAAGCAGCTGTGTTTTTGCGTAGATTTTGAATGAAACTCTGTATCGATTTCGAAAACAATGAGAGTGAAGTCCCTATCATTCAGGAGCAAAATGAAACAATAAAATTATTTATCTCTCGTCATTTAATCTTTATTTAATATCATTTATTTATTATTTAATTTCGTTTAATCTTATCGCCAAGTCTCGAAAATGTATGTACAACTTTAATGTTTTATTTCTAGTTTCTATTCGTGTTTCTTCCATTCTCATTTCGGTGCAATTCATACCGTCGCGAGTTTCACGCGTTCGCTTATTCGATTCGTTAGAGAATCGGGGGAGGGCTTACTGGTATACATGGTTCTCCCTGATGGTCTAAAGCCTAGAAATCCAGGTAAAAAACAACTTCTGCCACTTCAAATGAAGTAAAAGAGATTATTATGGGCTAAAAGATACAAATCTCTGACTAAACATGACTGGAAAAAGATCATTTGAGCAATGAGACTATTTATTTGTTCGCGGTTGCACATCTACCATTATTAGACGAAACAGCAGTGAATCAATAAAATCTCAGTATATCCGACAAACCATAACATGTACTTAAAAACAAATGTTTTGGGTTTTTTTTCACTTCAGGGATCAATGGAAGTCTAGTTTCCAATAAGTCTAGGGCAGAATGGTGATTTCATCGAAGTATACAGAATTTTAAAATGCAGAGTTGTGCCATTTTTGAAAACTTTTGCGGGGACATTTTAGCACAGCTTGGCTCCGCACCGCAAATCGAAATCTGTCAGAAGGCTTTTATTGAAAAAACTTGCAGCACGTTTTCGAGGAACATCTCAAAATGGATTGTACGACAAAAGAGCGCATGATTAAGAACGATATACAAGTGTGGTTCCATGATTAAGAAGTAAAAAATATACGCTCAATACTAGTAGAGCCAATGCCTAAGTGAATTTTAAAGGTCATTTCTGTTAGAAGGCATATTTCTTATTAACTTCATTATTATCATTGTATAAGGAGGTATGTACATAAATTAACAAGTCAAACGTTTTGCACCAATTAATTTACCTTCTATAGTATATAGAATAAGCAGTTAGCTGAGTGGTTAAGGCTGCTCCCAAGTCTACGGGTTGGTAGCATGACTCATTCTTGTTTTTGTTCATGCATTTTGTGAACACGAGCCAGCTTTTCCAATTCTCCACAAATTCATCCCTTTCTCGAAGCATAACTCGTGTGGGTTGCCATATTCAAAAAACCTAACCTGACCACCTAACCTCCTGTTCTTCAGGAGCAAAATGGAAAAAAAAGGAGGATGTGTTTTTCTTAGATTGTGGAAGGAGCAACAAGAATTTCTACAAAATTGGAGGCGATGTCTTTGACTGTCTGCGCTGGGTTTTCACTAATTATGAATTTCATTTTCTGTCTCGATATCATACAATTTGGGGATTAAATTATCTAGTTTTACTTAAATTCTTGTCTATGATAAACGGTATCTATGCGGTGAAATCTTTTTCCATTTAATTTTCGAATATGAGGACACTCAGTTTTAAACTTTTATTCGTTTTCATATAATGGGTTATTTTCTTAATGAGCAATCTCACTGATATAAGGATCCGTAGGTTTATTTAATTTTTATTTTAAAATTTGTAAATTTCTTTTTATTTGAGCCATTACTTTTCCCGATGGACCTACTAAACGAATATTTTCTGCTTAAAAAATCTCCCTAAGCTATTCGTAAAACGGCTTCTAGATAATGAAAATTGAAAACTTTTTCAATAGGAATAAATGTGAGGGTACTTTGCATACGGCAATCCGGAACAAAAATTTCTAGCATAAAGTAATCTGAGATTCACACCCAGGGTTTTATGAAGACTGCGTTAAAATAATACGAGGAAATTGAGGCAAGGAAATTTCTCCTGACATAGCTGACATTACCGTAAATGAGAGCAATTTGCCTTTAAAGAGGGGTCATTTACAAGATGTTTCCGAAATCGCATTTCTCTGGTAATTGTTTAGCGCTAAGGATGGGGGTGCGGAAGTACTGTGCTAGAAGTGTCCGCTCTTTTTTTAGCTAGAAATTTATGTTAAGCGAGGGATAAAAAGACTATGCTGAAAGGTGCTATTAAGGGGGCACAGTACCTTTGCGTTAATCGAAATAACGTTAAACACGACTAAACGCTATCTTCTAATACACAAATAATATCATCATAATTATTTTTTTTTGCTTATAGATGTGAAACACACGCCTTTTTCAACATTGTGCTCAAAAATAAAAACCATTTACTTCAATAATAATTTTCAAATTGGTGATTTAAAATACTCATGATTAACAGAGAAATAAAAATCATTAAGTACGGCGCGCACCATAAAATTTAAAAAAAGGTATGAAGAAAACAATTTTTGGTCAAAATCTTTTTAGAATATACCTAACTTTAATTTAAAACCAGAATATATTAAAAAAACTACTTAAATTTATAAAATGCTAAAACAATTTTAAAAAATTGAAAATTATCAAAATATTTCGATACTTTTCAATCAAAAATTTAAAAAATTGTATCAAAATATGATATTTTTTGGTTTTAACATGTAGATAACATAAAGATACACATATGATTCAATTTTCATGTATTTATCATATATAGTTTGAAAGCAATTGTGCGCGCAAACTTAAAATTTGACATTTTGAGAAAACTCAATTCAAAGTTTTAATATAAATTTTCCCTTATTTATATTTTAGTAACATTAATTAAAATGCTCCAGGTTCATAAACAACTCCTTCTTTTAGTTTATTCATTTCATCTTGTTTCTTTTTCTCCCTTCGCTTAGCTATACGAGCCTCTAAACTATTAATCAGCGCTCGTTGCTTAGCAAATTTTAAGCGAAGTTCATCTGCTTTTTTAGCAAATATTTTGCTTTCAGCACCAGATGTCAGATGTAATTCATTCATCAAAGATAAAATTGCACACTTTCCATCATTGAAGCTTGCTACAGCTAAATTTACTGCAATTTCCACAATTTTTTTTGCAGAATTTGTTGTTTTGGGGCAAAATGTCCAAATCAATGAATTTAACGATTCATTTGCATTTTGCGTTCTCCCGCCAATACACCTTTTTAACAAGTCTGGGTGAGACAAATCTTTAAAAATAGGCTTTATGGCATCCATAACAGCCACAGGTACAGATTTTTTATGTTTAAAATTTTTAACTGAACCAGTAAAAAAAGCTTTTTTGTATCGACACCAAGAATCTGCTCCATCCGGACAAAAATCGTGAATTGCCTCGTTATCATTCGAGCGTTTATGATACCATATAGCCCATATTGCTCTCTGCATATCACGATGAACATGGCCAACACATTCTATTTTAGTAATGGGGTCACTATAAGTGTTATTATTCGAAAGTGCTAAATAAGTTTTACAATCACCATCACCAATATAGTTCAAATAACGAACATTGTATTTTTCTTCTGATCGAGAAAACATTTCAACCATCCCGTTCACTTCCATCTTGGCTGATGATCCCGAATGATTTTTCGCACACACTTTCGCATGAACACGTTTCCATTCTAAATAGCTTTCTGTTGTACGAAAATCTTTCGCAGTTTCACAACATTTACAGTGCGCACTAGAAGTATATCTGTCGATAACTTTGCCTGTCTCACTGCCAATTATAGATGTCACACCGAAACGTGACGAATGCCCTCTGGTTTTCCAAGTGCCATCTCCACTAACAGTCAAATCCATGGAACCAGTCAACTGGACCTCTTCATCAGCTGCATTCTTCATACTATTTTCTGCAACTGTATATGTGGCTGTAACAATAACGGGCGTGCTTTTTCGTTATGCTCGAGCTGCAGAGATACATCAGCAAAGCACTATCCAATTAAAACTTGTTTTATTGACGAATTATTTACAAAAATATATATACAACTATCTACACATAGCAAGCGTCTCATTCTTTTTTCACCATCCTCTTACATCCACACTGCGCCACCTATCGGTGGCTTTCTTTTTCTTCCCTTCTTCCCGAGATTCACCGGCGCCCTCACACGCCGCCGCCAAGAGTAAAACTTGCTTCTACAGAGGCTTGTTTTACTTAAACAGTCTTGACATTGCATATTTGCTTGTAGGAACACAGACAGAAACAAAAAAAATGGTATCATTAGTTAATCACAAATAAAAGCTGAAATTAGTCCACAATCCACATGAGTAGATGTTTGCCAAAATAGAGAAAGAAAAAAAACTCACCAAATAACCAATAATTAGTGGGATCCAAAAAAAATTGACACCACGTACACCTCACTAATCATTTACATACATATATTACACTTCAAATATGTAAAAATAAAAATTTGAAAACACAATAAACATTAAAGAATGACGTATGAGAAACTCACTCATCCTTTTCTAACCTAGATAGAGCATCTGCCCCAAGATGGAAAATACCAGGTTGGTGAATTATTTTATAATTCCATCTTTGTAATGCCAATGCCCACCTTGTCAATTTGGGACTCTTAGGAGTTGTTTCAATTAAAAATTTCAAAGGATTATGGTCGGTAATAATCTCGACTACTGTACCATGTAGCCATTTATCAAACTTTTTAAGACCAAATAAAACCGCATATGCTTCCTTTTCTATTGTCGACCAATTTTTCTGCGTATTATTAAATTTTTGACTGACAAAAGCTATAGGTTTATAATTACCCTTATCATCAATTTGCGTGAGACAACAACCCATTGCATAGTTAGATGCATCCGAATGAATCTGAAAAGGTTTACTGCAGTCGGGAGTCGACAATGCAGTGACTTCACAAAGCAAATTCTTTAAGCGCTGAAAAGATTCTTCTTCTCGTTTCCCCCAATTAACATCATTCGACTTTTTACCTTTAGTTAACTCCGTTAAAGGCGATGCTAATTCTGCGAAATTTGGTAGGTAACTTCGATAAAAACCCATTAATCCTAAAACTGATTTAACTTCCTTTTTGGTAGTTGGTCGCTTTAATTTCCTTATAGCTGAAATTTTATCGTTATCCGGTGCATGTTTACCATTTCCTATTTTATGACCCAAAAATTTTATTTCTTTAGCTGCAAAGGTACATTTTTCCAGTTTAACAGAAAATTTATAATTTTCTAATTCTGTAAGGACACTTTTTAAATGTGTTAAATGTTCCTCCCAGGTTTCCGAATAAACTATTATATCATCAATATATGCTTGAGCATAGGAAGAGTGATCCCTTAACACCTGATTCAGAACCTTCTGGAAAGTGCCAGATGCGCCAGACAACCCAAAAGGCATAACTTTCCACTGGTATGTTCCATCGTGAGTGGAAAAAGCAGTTAACTCTTTACAGTTTTCATTCATTCTTATTTGATAATACCCTTTTTGTAAATCTAGACATGTTATATATTGAGCCATACCCGCAGTAAATATCATTTTCTGCATGTCCTTCATGGGGAAACTCGGAACCTTTGTCACTGTGTTTAGAGCTCTATAGTCCACACATAATCTGATTGATGCATCTTTCTTCGCAACACACACAATTGGATAAGTTATTTCCGCTTCGGATGGTTCGATCAGGTTCGAATCAAGAAGTTCTTGTACTTGCCTGCTTACCTCTGATCGATATGACATTGGAACACTATAAGAATGTGGTTTGCGTCGGGTGGCATTAGGTAAAAGTTCTATCCTATGTTCTCCAACATTCACCGGTTGCAAGGGTCTTGTAAACAGTTTCTGATGATTTTTAAGAAGCTCTATCAATTGAATTTGTTGGTTAGCTGTCAAATAAGACATCTTTAAGTCATGTAGTTTTTCATGGAATAATCTTTCAGCATGACTAGTTGGAATGGTTTGAACATCCCCAAACTCTTCTTCTCCCTCGAAGATAACATTGAGGGTGTTAGATTCAGCGATGAATTCTCTAATTTTGTTTTGATGCACATGTTTAACACTGTTATCCGGCATCTTAACAAGAAACGAATGTTCATTTTTCTTTTTCATAATAGTCCCAGGACCTTGCCAGCGAGCTAACAGCTTATTTTTAGAGTCTGGAAAAAGGACAATAACTTTGTCACTTGGTTTAAATGTCTTTGAACTAGATCTTAAGTTGTGATAATGCGCCATCTTATCTTGTTCGATTTGAGAGGTTATTTTGGCTCTCAAAGCAGCATCTTCCAATTTCATTTTCAGGTTTTCCATATATACTGAGATCGGAGTTGTGTCATGTTGAAGACCTTCTAACTGTCCAGTCCACGTATTCTTTAGAATTGAGAGTGGACCTTCAGGTTTGCGTCCATACAACAGCTGGAATGGGGCAACTCCCGTGGTACTATTTGGCACTTTTCGGTAGGCCCAAAGAATGAAAGGAATTTTGGTGTGCCATGTTCGAGGTTCATCGAGAATGACATGATGCAGCATTAGTTTTAAAGTTTGATTAAAACGTTCCACTAGTCCGTTGGATTGAGGATACAAGGGCGTAGAAAATCTTGGACTTGATCCCATTCTCTTTTCAAACTCTTTCGTCAGCTCAGAATTGAAATTAGTCCCATTGTCTGATGCAATGATATTAGGCACCCCAGTTCTCATGAATATCGACAACAGAGCTTCAGATGTTGCTTTGGCTGTAAGACTGATCAATGGTACAGCTTCGGCCCATCTTGTGTGCTGATCTTACCAGGCACAACACATATTTATGACCTTTTGAGCTAGGTGGATCAATTGGTCCTATCATATC
>KK115735.1:2875-31815 GCA_000611955.2 Stegodyphus mimosarum
TTTTTTATTATAAAAAAAAAAAAAAAAAAAAAAAAAAAACAAAAAACAAAAACAAAAAAAAGAAAAGGCCAACATATGGCACTGGGCAGCTAAACGTCAATCCGCATGAGAATCGTGTACTAAATGAGCTGCAGTGCAAGAGAGAATCAGTCCCTTCATGACTTTGTAACTTTTCTATTCTCGCCTCAGAATCTTGATCACAGTGTCATGTGGATTCATCACATTAATCGTGATCGGACCCTTTTTTCATCGAAGAAATGCGTGGTTTTGCTATCCAAATTGTTAGTGTGACAGTCGCGAGGTACGCTGATATGTTACAAAATCACATCATCCCTAGTCTGGATGATAAAAACCTATTGAAAGGTATGACTTTTATGTAGGAGAGCGTTCCACCCCATATTTCTACACGTGGGAAAGATCTCTTGCACACATCGTTTAGAGAGGATCGTGTGCTGAGCGGCCACTTCCGTCATGTTTGGCCTCTCAGGCCTCCAGATCTTAGAGCGTGTGATTATTGGGTGTGCCGTTACTTCAAATTGCAAGTCTACAACGATCGTCCGACCTCATCAGGAAAGCTAAAAGGCAACATCCGACGGCGATTTTTTACCATACCTACAGATATGCTGCACAGTGCTGTTCACAATATTATAACCTCGACTACAGGTATTGGTAATGAATGACGGCAGACATGCTGAACATTTGTTATAAAGAACACAGTCTTTACTAAAAATCAGTTGTTATGCTAATTATTGTTTCTGTTATGATATGAAGCGCAATTTGTTAGCAGTTTTAAGCACTTTTTTTGGTTTCAATAAAACCCCATGTTATTTCAAGCCTGTGTGTCAGTTTTTACATCTACACCTTTATTATTCAGTGAATAACTGAATTTTCAATGTTAACGGACTTGCCGCCCAGTCGGTATAGTGGTTAGAGGAGCCGATGGCGATATCAAAGGACCCGGGTTCGAATACTGGAGAAGGCATGGTTGTGACTGTCTGTTCCTTCATAAGGGACAAACATCAGACTTTCGCACCCCTGTCCCGGGTCCTACTCACTCTAGGCGCCTCTCGGGATTTTAGTATCCGAGGTCCAGGACCTCGTCCGAGAAGGCGCAATCCTCGCAGCCTCAGCCCGGCTTTATAAAGCATGGAGCAGAGCTTATAACGCTAGCAAAATTAAAAGTTAAGGTTAGAATAACGCTTGACATCTTTGCCTCCGGGCACCACTCCATCGGCATCGATTTTCGGCTGGGTGTTCTAGTCCACCTTCTCAGTCCCCGTCACTAGAGCTGTGGGGGACTCAGACATAAATCAACTAATTCGCCCCACAACAGCTGATGGAACGGACACACGACAGCACCAACAGGGTCCCTGCCAAGCCCAACCTGCCCAATAATCGGAGGCTCTAGTCCTGTGAAGGTCATAGGAGGAAAAGGTGGTCCACCCTTTAGGTGCCTTCATAATAAAGTAACCACTAACTTCTGGCCTTAGTAGTGGCCAAACCGAAGTCGGCTTAGGGCCCGCCATTGGTTTAAAAAAATTTTGACGTACTTTTGAGTCACACACTATATATATATATATAGTTATAGTTATCTTAATATTAGTGCCATTATTTTTATTAATTGATTTGTTTTATTTCTTCATGTTGCTTTTTTGTTTCATATCAGAATTAAAAAATACAAAATTTTTCTGTACGCTCAAAAAAGAAATTCATACTACGATTCTCAACAACTGATTCAGTTTCAATATTGTTTTTAAAATCCCGACAATTTAACATTTGTGAAACGATAATCTCTGCCAGTGCTGAAATCGAGATTTAAGAGTCAAGTTTTCAGAAAGGTCCTTTGATTTGGAAGTTTATGAAAAGGTACTTGAACATCTTGAGGAATTTTTATCTTGCTAATGGATTGCCATTATTAGTTATAGTCATAATTACCTTGCGGGAGAAAACATCTTATTTTTTTGTGTCTAGGTCTCCATAACCGTAGAATAATACCAGTCTATGAGAGTAAAAGTCAGATGATTCATGATTCTTGCACTTTTCAGCATAATCCTGAATATGCCATTACCAAACAATGAAATTTATTGCTTTTGGACATTTTTCTGTGTTAGTTACATTATTTACTGCAGTGAATAAAGTGAAAATAAATCCAGTACTACGGAATTGTTAATGGAAGAAAAAGCAAAATATATTATTACTATTTTTATTATTTTGACTACTATTGTTACTATTATTTTGATAGTCTTTAACAATAGTTTCAATAAAGAAAGTGAAAATATATTGCATTTCAAAATAATGAATTTTATTTTATTGTCCCATTTTATAAGAGTGTCCTTGTACAGAGAGACATATGATTTAAAAGCTCTTCACAAAGATGCATTACATCCTTACTTACTTTAAACGTTTATTCATGTATATAGGCATTACATTTTATAAAGAATGGTATTGTTTTTTCTATATCTTTATTATGTAGAGAGTTTAGGCACTTTTAATTATTAATTTATAATCTAAGTATACTCTAAAAGCATTTCAAAAATTTCAATTGTATGATGTATTTAATTTATTACAAATTTCTAATTCAAATTTTTTAATTCTATCTGCTCTGAATAAATACGTTCTAACATGTCTTTTATGAGAGAACTACCATGTATCTCCTTCATATTTCCAAATTTTTTATTCTCGTAATTGTTTAACTCAATCGACTATCAAGGACTCACCAATGGTCGAAGCGATAAAACCGCTGAACACTGGTAGTTCAAGCCGGGTCCAATCCCGGCACGAGCATTGGCTACATGACTGTTATTAATGATTTCGCCATGTTTTAACACAAATGAGATTACCATAAAATTCTTTTTGGAATCCCCGTTACCTTTAAGGAAGATAGCAGTTGTGAGCTTTGCCATAAACAATTAAATAAATAAACATATAAGTCTTAAATGAGGTATAAATAATAGCTACGATATCTATTTTGTAGATTACGTTAATTCTATTACGTTGCTTAACAAATATGAGCATGTGAATGTTTCCGCTGATAGTGTATAATGTTATTAGTTCTCTCTCTTTTGATCTAATATACTTTGCTATGTTCTTAACTCTACATTTTTCTCCATTGAGCAGTACCTAAGACTATTGATGAAGACTTTTAGTTTCAACAAGTTCTTGCCTCTGCTTCAGGGTTTCTGAGTCAGCCGGTGTAATCAGTTTCGCTTGGCTAAGTACAGTGCGCATGTTCCTTCTCCTATGTGCTGCTTTAATTAGAACTTTAATCGCTTAATCATGCATACACACCTTTGAATCTTGTATTCTAGCTCCTTTGGGTTACTGATTAAATTTTCTGTACTTCAGCACTCGTCTGGTGTAGTATTCTACTAAACTTTACATATTAAAAGTGGTTGAATTCGTTTATATTAAATCATGTTTATCAAATATGAGGTTATATTAATTGCATTAATTTTATCTAAATACAGGTATTTACATTGAATTTACTCTACACAACTTTAGGTTTAAAATCTTAACTGTGATGTTAATAAATTATTTTAAAATTTTTAATTATAAGCAAACCGATTTTATTTATATGTAGCTTTCTTGAGTTAAATTACAAGTAGATTTAGTTAAAATATGCAAAATGTTTAATAAACTATTAATTTAATGACTGCCGTTACTGAAAATAAGTTCCTTCTTTGAAAATGGCCGTTTTGAAACAAAGATTCTTTAATAAATAGCGATAAATTTGTCTTCTAAATAGTGTATGTAACAAAAAAGTGGAAGAAAATATGAGCATTAACAAATGTATTCCATATAGTTATAATCTTATAAACATGTGCGTGCAAATATTTGTTAGTTGTAGTTTTAATTCTTATAAATATGTAGGAACAAGTATCTCCCACGTAGGTTTAATACTTCTATTGCTTACCCCCTTTTCCTTTGTGTTCCCCTTTCCCCATGTGTAAGGTGTATAACAGCCAGTTTCTCTTAGAAAGTCCTCCACGAAGACATCCCTCTCCTCAACCATATAGTTCTCCAATGCTTTGTTATAATCAAATAAACCAAACTAAGACAAATACCCCCAAAAGACAAAGTTTCTTAAAGACTGTTTTTTGGGGTATATAGCACATAGCACTAGGAACACTCTCAAACTTAATAGGAACTAAATTTAATACACACTTTCGATTTTATTCACATCAATATTAATTTATATTAGCTGCAAAAAATTTTTTAAATAAATTTTAAAAATATTTAAAAAGCATTACTTCAAAGCTCATATTAATCTTTAAGGTGTTGTTCTCTAAACTATTTGGATTTCATAACACATAGTATGCAAACGTTGAAAATTTAGGAAAATAATAATTTTCTTTCTTAATATTTAACAGCAATTATGTTTTGTTCCGTTTGTACCCGCTGTACCGATTTCTAAAACATATTGTCAAAGGTTTTGCTGATAGAGAAAGAATAGCCTAATATTCGCTAATTCCGTAAAAGCCATTTTTTTTCAACGAATGCTTGATCTGTTTAAGTTTTTACTCAAGTTATTGAAACTTTTGAAACAGTTTCAAACTTTTGGTGATTTCATAGCTTTCTATTTTACGTATGTACTGTTTGCAATCGATAAGATCTATCTTAAACTTTTCAATAAAATTAAAACGTGAATTTAATTTCAATGTGATGCATTATAAAATTTTTTTAATTATGTTACTTTAAACTTGTCTACACATTTTTACTTCCTTATACGAAGTAAAAGAAGTATTACAATCGCGAAAAACTTCGGGTATCATATTTCAACGAAAATATCCATTTTAACCGCTATCGAACGAGATTTAACGATGTTTTTGAGTGACATCTCTGCGTAAGGACAGAATAAAGGACTCTTTTTCCCGAAACGGATTGCAAAACGTCAGTCCTTACTTGTATATATGTACATGTATACGAATACGATACATGCGAAATACATATGTACGTACCTATATACATACGGGGGGTTAAAAACGTATGTATGTATGTATCTCGCATAACTCAAAAACAAGTAGTTTCAGAACGTTGACATTTTGTTTCGGGTTTTAACGAAAGTTTCTCGCCACCGTAAATATCGTCTGCTCAAACCTTTTGAGTAGTGTCTTTAATATATTTTGTCGAACGATTTTTGGCATTTAAAGAAAGAGACTTGCTCTAAAACACTGTGTCGTGAAATTTGTAAAATAATATCGTTATCATTAAGTGCAATGTGTCTAAAATGGAACTATCACACTTCCAGATTAGAAGCATCATTTACTTCCAGTTCTGCTGCAAAAGTCAGCTATTAGAATGTGACGAAATCACATGTTCAACTTTAGGAACCTTCCCTTTCCGCCATTGACGGAACATTTGGCAGGTGCTAGGTTAGGTGCCTGTTGGATCCTGTCGATGAAATTAAAAATGAATAAATATAAATAAAGAGCTTAGTACTGTGTCCTGCGGGAATTGGCCACGCTAAATGAGGAACATTTTTCACTATTATGGTACATGTTATGCATGCAGATGTATTAAGGATATGGTATAGACTCAGAAGCTATAGGTACCCTTGTTGTATCATATGACACTGTGAAGGCTTGGTACCGAAAGTTCAAAAACAAGGTCTATGACATTTAAGAAGCAGATCGCTATGGCCGGCCTTTTGATGTTGATGAGGCCCGCCTGCTAGAACTTGGGGAACAAGATCAGTATGTAAGCACTCGACAGCTTGCTAATGAGTTAGAAGTTAGTGCAATGTCCAGCAGTAGAGCTGTGCATTGCATAAATTTGACGTACAAGTTCAATCGCTGGGTGCCGCATGAGCTGAAGCAGATAAGGGCAGACGCATTCGGCACTAATCTGCTCGAATATCAACGCAAGGACAAAATTCTGGACCGAATCGTCACTTGTGATAAAAAGCAAATTTACTTCGACAACACAGGCCGAAAAGGCGGCTTGTCTTCATCCAGTGAGGCCCTCAGCAGGGTCGCAAAGTGCAATTTGACTAACAAAAAGATCATAATTTGTATCTGGTGGGATTGCACAACGAGTATGTAAGGTTTATCATATGTTTATTAACAGTTTTTTAAGTTTTGTATCTTTCTTATCTTATTCTAATTTCAGCTTACAGTTTCATGCCAGAATGTAAATTCAGAAACACAGTAAATGCAAATGCGAAAGAGTACCATTTAAGTCATTGTTTCACCGACTTATATAGAGAGAGTCTGATTCCCTGAGTAGCTAATTAATACCTTTGGCTAATTTCTATCTTAGTTACTACGCTCGGCCATACCTTAGGCCCTTGCTTGGCTTCGCCACTTTAATTAGGGGCCAACTAGTTAGATTTCTGATACCTTTCAGATAGCTTCGTTAAGCTAGTTTAGTTTAATTTAAATTTATTATTATTATTTAAGTTCAAGCTCGGGTGGAGGCTTTGTGTAAAGTTCCAAGTAGTAACTTACTGTAAATATTCTGAAAAATAAAGGGTTGTGAACTCTTCTTCAATCTTACGTGCTTTGTTTATTCGCTTGTTGGTGTTCGGGGGGTTCTAAGTTAGAACTTTAGATATAAATAAGTGGAACCACACAAGTATCGGGAAAAAAGTGAAACCGTTATTAGTAAGGTAGTCCATGTTGACGCTGCTATCAAGGGAAATCGTCGAACTGAGTTTCGGAGTAAAAATTCTGAATTAACGGCTGGATTCTGTACTGACTCGAATGGGATCTTTCACCACACCCACAATATAGCTCCGATATCGCTCCTTCAGTCTTCTACCTTTTCTCACACCTCCAGATACGTCTTGTTGATGCTGTCTTCCATTCTGCACAAGACATCCGAAATGAGGTTGATCTGTTTTGAACAAGCGTCCCCCAAGTTTCTGGTCCAAAGGCTTTCAAAAACTACCAAAACATATGATTTGTTATGACTACCCCAAATATATGATATACACAAATATATGATTTTCTGCCAAATACGTTGGCAGAAAATCGTATATTTGGGTGTTGATTATTACCCGTACTAAAGGTACTGCTTTCATGTTTTTTTCTAACTTTATTAAGAAAGTTTATTGGCGAAAAAACTTTCCTTACAACCAGATATTTAACATTGCTATAATATGTGGTTGTGCACCTCCACTTTTGGTTCGAATCGGCTTCATAAATACATGTACTTTATACACACCCACTCCATTACTCGGCTGTTTAAGCTCAGTATTTTTTAATTCTTATATGTTGTTAGATAGTAGAATTTTTGCTTCAAAATGATTGAATTATGATGTTGTTACGTTCTTGTTAAGGTTGTTATGCCTTTAGTTAATCTGCATGCAATAGTTGCAGAATTATCATCAATTTAAGTTTTTGTTTAAGTGCGGCTAAGCCTAGCTGAGCAGTCATATTTGTTTACATTTGAAACTTAGCAGAATAGTGAATTAAGTGAGTTTCTACACCTTCACGAGTCTTTTTGCCGAGTGAGACCAAATGTAAACTTTTAATTTTGCTTTAACTTATTTGGCGTTTTATATTTTTCTATATTTTTAAATTTTTAATACGATTTTTTGACCTTTTATCTATTTTTGCCTTACTGCGAAGGGAGAACTGAATTAATTAAATGAGAAATACATCTCTAATGAAATTCGAGGAAATAAGTTTAAATGAAATACAGCAAAAAATTGTGTATAATTTAATAGGCCGCTTACAAGGAAATCTTGTGTGGTGTCCGCGTCAGATTTTCTCTATTTATGCAGGAGTAAGAGTTTATATATATGTATATAGGAATTTCAGAAATTCCTGCAGTGAAATTTTAATATTTGCTTAAATATTAATTTTAACATGCTAATAAACTACCATATTTAACTAGCATTTGTGTCATATGAAGAATAACGCTCTGAAAACATAAGAACAAAAGCGAATTACTATTTATAATTATTATAACAAGTTTACTAAAATTATTCCTTTTTTTTAATATTAATATTATTACGAATTCTCGTAGTCAGACATTTTTAATTTAGCGTAATTTAAATGATTACAGAAAATATAATTCTAAAATTATTCCTGAATAACTCAGAATAATATTGTATTTAATAAGTTACTTCTCAAAAGCATTTATTTCTCAATTTTTATAAATCTTCAAGTCAAAAGAATTTCTCTTTTCTGTCCAGAAACCCAGTAGCTTCAATGATGCATTTTCTGCTCTCTTTTGTGCTGTCCAGATACCCTTTACAATAGAGCAGCCCGTCACTCCGGATACACCGTTTCATTCAACAAAGTAGAGGATGCACTTTGAATTGAAAGCGAAGTAGCGGTTTTAGCGTACGATATTCACGCGGTTTTTTACTCCTTCCCCTCTACTACGGCGATATATATATTCTGTTCCATTTAGCAATGAATGGCTTCATCCATCAAAATGCTCAGAAAGCTTGCGTGGTACACTTCGTTTTAAAGAAAGGGGAAGACAGCATTTTTCTAATGTTCTAGCGAGTTTTTTTTCAGAACTTTTGCTATATTTCTATTTTTAGAATGATTTTACTCATATTTATGATATTTTGGTGGTGCAGTTTGCCGCATAAAACTGTCGTAACTGGATATTTTATGGCATAAAAATTGTGTAAGAAAAAAACATATAGCTCTTTGACTTGTAAAGCATAGGCTTTAACTAGAGTGAGCTTGACGAAAAATGTTGACAATAAATTGTAAACAACAATTATTTTCAGGATCTTCAGGATCTAGGATTTCTTGAGCTAGTGCTCATCCAAAAAACTCCCTTGCATAAACTAGATCGGAACGAAGGGGATGACTCAGGAAATGAACTTATTTCTGACGCTCTGCCACAGCTGTATCGCTAGTGAAACCCAACATAATTTGCCTTCTGATTAAGAATGCGGGATGAAATAAAAATTATAGCAAAGAATTAATCTAAAATAACGTATCAGCGAAAATAAACCTTGCACGGTAATGCATTTTAATCAACATAAATCGCTTTCGAAATGCGCAGCAAATTAAATGACATTACGGAAAATTCAATTTGGCTTTTTAAGAAAGCAAATGCAAAGTGCTGTATGATAATAAAATCCAAAAGAAGAGTATTTAATTGAACCAGCTGCGAACAAGGAAAAAAATCTAGTACTTTAATTATCACTTATTCAGTTGCAAGGGGCTAGCCGTTAATTTTGTTTTATGTTAGTTTATAGACTTATTGTGTGTCTGCAATGATTTATTAATAAGAAAATAAAGAAATAAATTCTAATATATTAGCATCGCTTGTTCAAGTCCCAGACGGTATTCTTAACTTTCTTCTAATCACAGTTAGTTTAGAGACTTATAATGTGTTTCTTATTATTTATTAACTAAAAAACAAGAAGCAAATATAATGCTTTAATTATCACTTATTCAGATGTCAAATGGCAATGTCTGTTAATTTTGTTCTAATCACATTTAGTAGAGACTTACGTGTTTGTAACAACTTATTTACTAAAAACCAGCAATAAATTGCTCCATAACCAAGCGATTAGCAACTGAACATCTGCAGGTTGAATACCGGTAACAGCACTGTTCATTTAATGACAGTCCCTGACATAAAAAAAATAATAATCTTTGCAGTTTGCCCGAACTAAAATGTGATGCAAGACAAATCGTCGCCTCCATGATTTGGACTATTGGGTCTTATGCCTCTTCTCCCATCAGCCTACATATAAATTGGGGTGGAGGTGATTTAAAGAATTTTGGGGTTTGGATTAAAAAATGCTAATCGTTTGTACACTGCGCTAAGAAAATAGGACATTTCTACAGTGTCTCACAAACGTGATGGGACACTTGTGCTTTGAAAGGAAACTGTAATAAAATACATTAAAAAAGCATGTAAAAGTTTTTTGTGGGTGTGTTTCATACTTAAATTTAGTAACAATTATTACATAACATACATTTTCTCAAAATATTAAAATATTAATTTAATAAAAATACAATTGTTTAGAACGGAGCAAAAAAATGGCTCACATAAGTGATGGGACACCATTAGACTATGCAACAAAAATCGTCTGAAGTGAGCAATAAAAATATTTTTGGGGATTTTTATTTTTACTCAAAAGCAATTGGCAATAATTTATAATAATTTATAACGTCTGCATTATTTCTCTCCAGTTTGTTTTGGAATTTTTGTGTTTTTTAGCTCTGTGCAACCACGAATGCTAAACGAAAAGAAACTTTGCCTGAAATTCGAAAATTAGTTATTAATTTGCATATTGAACGTCGAAAATCTATTACAGAAACTGCTGAAACAGTTAACTTGAGTCATTCAACAGTTTTCAATCTCATTAAACGATATAAAAAGAATCATATGATTTAGTATAAAAGAAGATCTGGCCGACCATCAAAGCTATCCAATGGAATAAAGCGAATTATCGTTCGAAATATTAAAAAAAAATTCAAGAATGATTGCTCCTAAAGTTGCTGCTGATTTACAAGCATTATATGGAGTAATTGTTAATCCTGAGACTATTAGAAGAGTAATTCGATCTAGTGGATATCACGGTAGAGCAGCCAAGAAAAAATTCTTCTTAAGTGAAAAGAATAGAAACCTCAGACTGGCTTTCTCAAAATCCAACATAAATAAGAATTCTGATTACTGGAATGAAGTTATATTTGCTGATGAGAGTAAATTTAATATATTTGGTTCTGACGGTAGAATCTTGATGTGGAGAAAACCCAGGGAAGAATTTCGCAAACAGAACTTGGTGCCAACAGTAAAACATGGTGGAGGAGGAGTTATGGTATGGGGGTGTATGTCGTCCGCTGGAGTTGGTAATCTTGTTTTCATTGACAGTATAATGGATCAGTACAATTATATTGGCATATTAAATCAAAATTTGAAATCTTCAGCATGAAAATTGAACCTTTATAACGATTTTAAATTCTACCAGGACAATGACCCCAAGCACACTGCTTTGAACGTTAGACTCTGGCTGCTGTGTAACTGTCCTGAAATAATAAAAACACCACCACAATCTGCAGACTTAAATCCCATAGAGAATATTTGGCAAGAACTGGAATCAAGAATTCGCAAACACACCATTTCTTCAAAACAACGATTAAAATCGGTGCTTCAAGAAGAATGGGGTAAAATCACTCCAGAAATCACAAAAAAAATTAGTCGAATCCATCCCAAGAAGATTAAATCATGTTTTAAAAGTAAAAGAAAATCCAACAAAATATTAAAACCTTTTAAAAAGTAAAATGTTTGGATAAATATTTGATGGAAAAGTAAGTGTTTGTATTTTTTACTAAACAATTACTAAACAATTGTATTTTTATTAATCTGTAATTATTTTTATTAATTTGTAACAATTGTATTTACTAAACAATTGTATTTTTATTAAATTAATATTTTAAGAAAATGTATGTTATGTAATAATTGTTACTAAATTTAAGTATGAAACACAACCACAAAAAATTTTTACATGTGTTTTTAATTTATTTTATTACAGTTTCCTTTTGTAAAGCCCAAGTGTCACATCACTTTTGTGAGACACTGTATATCTTCGGTTCTACAGGGCTGATTGACGAAATTCAAATTGCGTTTTTCATGTATCGAAAGCGTGACTTAGAATATGTATTAGATTTAAATATAGCATTGTTCTAATATTCATATTTTGACACAAAATCGGACTTTTTCTGAAACGGCATGCCAACTTTTTTTCCATATTTCAATTCTGCGACTCAAATTGTGCCAAACTGTCAAGTTTTGTAAAAACGCACGAGTAGTTTTTTAAAAAAATTAGCTCTCAAAAGTTTTGCTGCTCGGTGTTACTTGTATTTGATGTACATCAATATCTCTTTTTTTATGAAACTTATTTGATTCTTTCCTTCATATTTCGAAATTTAGGTTCATTCCAAATAAAATTCTCCCATTTTTTATGATTTACTTTTAAAATTTGTATTTTTAAATAATTTTTGTAAATTTTTCGAAAGTAATTTGAATTATAACCTATAAAATCTTTACCATCATTTTAAAGTAGATGTATTCCTAAGCATACTTGCAAAAAATTAGAGTTTGTTATTCAAAATTTCCTAAGATATATGTGAATTTATAAATTGGCGCGTTTTGAAATTTGGCATATTTGTTATAAGCGGTAATAACGCCAAATGTGGTTTACGCAATTTGTTAAAAGCATTTGAACGTATGGACGATGACATTTTTTCCGCTCGTGTGCAATGAAAAGATAGGTTGCTATAAATTAAGGAGATCAGTAAGTGAATTATTCTTAGCGCAAACTGAAAAAAAATGCGCCAAGATAAATTTTTAAATTTCTCCAGAAATTTCAGACCAAAAATTACAAAATTTAATATCTGGTATAATTTGAGTAGTAGAATCGAAATATGGAAAAAAATTGGTATGGTATTTCAGGAAAAGCTCGATTTTGTATCAAAATTCCTTAGATCTAAGGAATCCTTCAAGTCTAATATAATCCTAAGTCGTTCTTTCGAGACATGAAAAACGGGAGATATAGAGCTTCCCCCTCCCCCACAGTGTACCTGATAACATTAAATGTTTGAATAATCCTACTACGGAGACTGTAACTAGATATTAAAAGTGTTGTTTTCTAACGTTATAATAAAGCTGCTTAAAAATTGTCAGACAGTATTATTCAAAATCTGTTTCATTATGTATTGTTCATCTATTTAACATAGAAGCATTTCCATGATGTATTTAGCTACAGATGAGCTGATATGACTTCTGATCACTCTCAGGTAATAAACCAATATGAGAAGACAAGTAAGCTTAAATTCGAGGCAGAAAAATAATTAAAATATTATCAGACTAATTCTGCTAAATGAAATAATTCCAAAAAAAAGCTTAATCTCAGAGATAAATTTTATCTGTGGAAAAAAAGAAAAGACACAGGAGAAAGCAAAACATTCCAGATTTCATAAAGATATAGCTAATGCGATCCTTAGGCAAAAGATAAGGAACAAGTAGAAAGACTGCTCTGATTGTAGAAAAATTGAAGAGAAGTGAATAAAAATATGCATTATTGATAATGCATAATCGTTATATCCAAAGCGTAGTGTTAATTATAACAACAAACTGGTGAAAAGAATAGAAAATGCAAGTCCGTAAAAGAAAAAAATATAGCACCTTTAAAAGAATACTTCAAAGTAATAAATTTAAAGTTAACAAAAAGAATCGAAAAACTTCTGCTTATCAATAAATTATGTGAAAAAAGAATTCAGCTTACGAAATATTACTCACATTACAGGATATACAAAACTCGCGAGTTCCAAAGAAATACGAAAAAAAGGAAAGGAAGATTTCAAAGAAATACTTGAATATAAAGACATTTTAGACATAGAAATACTAAGAGTTATGAAGAACATGTTTCGTAAAAGAAATAAAAAATTAAAGAAATGCCATTAACCAACAAACTTTATTTGAAGACAAATGCAATAAATGAGTTTAACCCACAAAATTTATTGAAAAATTCATATTTGCCCAACAGGACGATGTAAGTTTAACCCTTTCGCGCCGACTGTCACGTATACATTTTAGCAAGAAACGCACTCATTTCCCGGCCGACACATGCCAGAGCGTTTTCTCGTTCACCCTCGGCCGTCACACCATTTGTGCCAGTATCCTGGAACGTTTTGAAAACTATAACTCTTGGCGCAAATTGGCATTGTACGTCCATATGGTTTCAGATACATGGTAGATTTGACCTTCTATTCATAAGAGTAACATGACTCATATACACGTGGTTTTCGATTGTATAAACATAAGGGGAAAGGAATGTTTCCAAATGGCATGCTATCACATGTGTTAAAATTAGAGTTTAAATATCTTTTTACTTTATTTTCCATGAAAATATATAAAAAATTGCTGACTTTGAGAAATAATTTTCGGAAGCGCTTTTCAAATTATTCCTAAATTTTAATTGATAAAATACATTAATAAACTTTAAAAGTATTAAAAAATGCAAGAAAGTGTGTTTACAAAAGGTAAAATCTTCCACGTGAACTGGAAGATAGACACTCAGTGAGCTCAGTTTCTGACAAAATGTGTAAATGAGAATCACTAGAAATACCTCTTTCTAACTCTTTAGGAAATTAATCCTCACTCTCATTCATATCACAAATTGACTCATTTATCATTCGACTGATAAAACAATGCTTGCTCGCCATAATAAACTGAAGTCATATAAGGTATATAATAGTAAACTGAAGACTTTCCGAAATAAAGGCAATGCAAAGCGTAATAGAACCTCACATAGTAACCCTAAAAGACTCTACATAGTAGCCAAAAAAGAATACAAAAAGGATTCGAAAGGATTTTGATATATAGAAACGCGATCACGATGTTTATATCACGGGAAAACGCTCTGGCACGCCAAAGTGCTGGCCGGTATGTCTTTCTTGCTTCTTCATGGATTTAGGCTTAATAGCAAAAACCCTTTCGGCCCTGGACAGACACTCACGAAAAAGACTGCCGGCCTCAGCGATAAAGAATGTTGCGTGTTTGCGCTTCCCGTCGCGAAAGGAATAAGGACACCTCCTAGTATAGTCAATTACCTTAAAATAGGCCCTTCAAGTGGCTAGCGACCTTTCCCTCGTTACAATGGTAACGTCTATTGTTCGCAAGAGTAATAAAAGATTTTTCCAAATTAGGGTTCTCGACCATCTTCCTCGACCGTCTAACCGTTGTTACTAGGCAAGCCCGAAAAAATGGCCTTGAAGTGCCCGTTTTACAGAAACAGACAACTTTGATAAATAAAACTGTTTGCGATCTCGATCTTCAAGACAGACCTTGAGACAAGAAGATTGGGGTCCCTAAAATACCCCAAAGACGAAATCTATTTGGGGTGGTCCAGGTCTGTTTTAAGATATAATATTCAAAGATCACATAAATTGGAAGATATGTACATACTTATATTTTTCATTTTATTTGTTTTTGCTTTTAACACTTTACGTTGCATTTAATTTTTTATTGTTATTGCTTTTCTTATTTGCACCAGAGGGGTTATTAATTTTTGGTCTGTGACTTTTTGTCCGTATCACTTTTGTGTCCAAATCACTTTTCAAGTTGTTGCGATCAAGTGCTATCACGATGTTTTATTTAGAAAACATTAAATAATGACTAATCGGTATGTATGTATATATGTTCCTCGCACTGTGGGAAAAAGATAGCAACTAGAGCCAACGAATTTTCGATTAACTAATTCATCGATTTCAAAGCGAAAAATGGCAAAACTGTTTGAAATAAAATGTTGTTTTATCTCCAGCGGGCAGCATTGTTGCCATGCAGTAAAATGTGAAGATATATATATTTCAGTTTTAATTTGGAAATGTGGCTGCTTGAAACCGAAGTATTGCCATGGCCTCAAAGAATACTTACTGTCTACACGCAATCAGACAATCAGTAAAGCGTCAGCTATTCAACTTTCGTGTGATTAAAAACCAAGTGATTAAAAAGCAATCAATTCAGACCTTAAAAACAGTTTTCTACTTTTTTAACTTGATCGATTTAAATAAAAATGCATTGAAATCATGAAATGTCTAGTTAGAAATATCAAATATTTTAGAGAATAACTAAGCTTGTTTGTACAGCTAGGCTCATTGAAATCATTATATAATATTTTTTTCATGGTAATATTTTTAGGTGTCTGCCCGCTCAAGCGGCTAGTTTTCAAAGGAATAGTATAGCGAATATAAAAAAAATGTATCGAAACTTCAAAAATCTGCTGGGGATTCTAAAGATACGTTGTTTTTAAATATTTTGTGATTTTTTTCTTGCACGTCAATTGGCGCAAGTGAGAAGAAACTGATGCTTAATAATGTAGCTAAAAAGGCAAAAATTTTACGTAAGAAGTAGTGAGTTCAAGAATAGATTGTTAACCTGTGAAGATGAGCGAGAGGATAGAAAATCTTAATAAATTCTTTGGTGTGAGGTTAAAATCTGAATCTTTTCAATTTTTTTTTCTTTTTTTCTAATTCCGTTTATCAGATATGCTTCAGTATCAAGAACACTCTTGCAAAATTATTCTGTATATTAGGATATTGAAATAAATATTTTATAACTTACATGTGTGGGTCGCAATGGTTATGTAACGAATTTGCACTGGTTGGAACATTCAATTTGCATATGCACTGGTTTCAGTTCGCACTGCTTACTGAAAACTGAAATATCTTTGAATATCATTCTGATAGCAATTATATTATTATTATTACATAAACATTTTAAATTCATTTACCTTGCGCAATTTAGTAACAAAAGAAATTCTTTGTCGATTAAGTTCAAGCCAAACATTTTTCTTTCAGCGGAGAAACGAAAAGAAGTTACCCAGTCTCCCTTATCCTGGAAAGAAAAGCCATAGAGAAAGTAGAACCCGAGATTTAGTTTCTGGGGGGTCAGAGTTGACTCCCTGGCCATCGCAGGAAGTAGGAGAAATACGAGGCGAATCTAAGGCCATTGCCAACTCCGATCACGAAATAACACTCATAAATAACGGACCATTGGAAAGGTCGAAAGAAAACTTTTTCCTTTCACTGTCCTTTTTTCCCTATCCTTCGGATTATTTTCTGGAGTACTGAGCAATGGTCTGATGCAGGAGAGTTGAACTAAGCATTACATGAAAGATTCCTTTTTTCTCTACTGTTGAAATCGTTTATTTTCGAATATAGTTTTTTTTGCTTTTATGCTATATTAATATGTTTCTTCGGTGAAGCTGATGGAAATATATTTAAATGGTGATATGTTAACAATATCCAGCTGTAATAAAGAGAAGTAAAGACAGATAAATAACTCTTTGTTAGATGCATTATTAGAACAAACAAAGAAGGTTTATCTTAATTAACCTGATTTTCCCAAACAATATTTGCACACTAGAAGGACTTTTATTAAGAACATTATATTGCGCTGAATAATAAATACCCTTTGTTACGAGGAAGTGCGGGGTTTTCTCTGTGCAAATTTTATTCTCTCTAATAAGGAATGTTAAAATGTAAATAAGTTGAAATTTATAAATATTTAAACATTGGATAAAAGTAAACTTTGAATAAATTGTTTTTTTATCTTTTACAGTCAGAACACAACATATTAGAAAATAATTGCAGGAGTAATAAAATTATTCGCAAAACAATTGAAAAATATCCAGAATTTTCCAATACAATTGAAGTAGGATCTTTATTTATATAAATCTGAAATAATTGTTTAGTTTGAAATAATCCGATTAAAGTAAGTTAAATGTGTTTGGATTACTTCCGGTATAATTCAATTTAACTGCAACTTTATTCATTCTTTTACTATAAAGAAATCTAGCAAACAGGAATGCAAATAAATTACGTATATATAAACGAGCTTGAATGCATCTTAGGAATTTTTTCACTGTTATCTAAGGAGATTGCACCATGCGTGTACACAGTTGGTGTATGCATTGGTTACCCCAAGCGAAATAAAGTTTAAAGAAATTTTTGTTTTTAAATCTGTTCCTTTCCTTCAAATTTTTTTCTTCTTGCCAAAATTACAGAATATTTATTTATGTAGTTTTTTTTTTACCATGCGTTATGAGAAAATATTATTCAGTATTATGAAAATGTAGTATTTTTGTTATCTGGTTCTCGCTATGTTTTTATATTTAGAGTATTAGGAAAGGAGTAAACTGCAGAAAGAGTGCGATAAGTCCGTTATTTATGCAACGGAATTTCTGTGCACTAACATTCTGCATTTTTTAATCAGTAGGGGTGTTTGTCTCTTACTAAAAGTTTTGATAAACTGAAATTTCTGATCAGTTGAATGTTATATAAAATAAATTAGTTTGCTTATTTTATTAATAAAAAGTTAATTTAATGGATAGTTATTGCTTACATAATGAAGAATTATACACATTTTTTTTTTGCTTTTTTTCAGTATTCTTGCTTAATATTATTATTGTTAATGTTTTTTAAATGACATGTTATGTAGCAAATTTTAATTTTTTTCAACATTCCTGGTTTGTACTTATAAATCTGTTTTGAATAGATTAATATTGTTGCAAAATGCCCAGCTGAGCCAAGAAAGCTTCCCCGCAAAGCGGGGTTATGGTTACCAGTAAGTGGAAGGGAAAGGCAGGGTTGCCAGATTTGGCAACGAAATTCGTGTTCTACTCTAGACGGAGTGAGAGCATTCTAGAACGCATTCTTAGTGGTTTTCTTCGGGAATGTTCTCAAAGGTAGGTTAAAGCTATATATACCTGCCTATACGCGGAGAGAGTAGTACGTTGAGTTCAGCAGTCGTAGTACGTTGACTTCAGTAGTAGTGTTCTGAGTTTAGAGATTAGCTTCAGAGCAACCGAAACGTGTCGGGAGTGTACTTTAGTGCTTTGCCGAGAAGCTATCTTCACCGTTGTAACCTGAAAGCTGTGTTGCTGATTGTTTCAGCGTGTTTATCGTAGTTTTTTGACCACCTTAAATCTGATTTTGGAATTGCTTTGTGTAACACTGGGGAAGAAATTATTTTGATTCTTCATTAAGTGTTCTCGTTAATTATTCCAAATCCACGAACCCGTAGAACGCAACACTATGTTTCATAATTCTTCCTAATTAAATAATATGGTACTGAATATTTTAATCCATTTTCAGTGAAAACATGTCGTTCGCAAAATATCCTGGATCTGTTAAAGAAACGTTTTATCATAGAAATTTAATAAATACAAGTTTCGTTATAAAATATATTGCTCTAACTGTCAGTAATAACAAATTAAAGTCGTCAGCTCTGTCAGGTGATGAAAGCAATATACTGAACGACAGTCTTTACTAAACAATATTCTTAAATTATATATAAAGTGGAATCATAAAAACTCATAAAACCTAATACATATATAAACAGACTATTAGTTTAAAAAATTAATTTAATCAAAAAAGAAAGAAAGGAAAAAGAAAAGAGAGGGAAAGAAAAAATAATTTGGAAGGGTTAAAATTTTGTTAATTTTTAAATTAAAAAAAATTGGTCTCCCAAAAGGCTTCTTTTAGGTTTAATTTGGTTTATCAGTAGAGATTAGCAATGGAGATGACCCACTTGGAATAGCGAAGCATTTTATAGGATACTAGATGAATATACCACTAAACTAATTTGGGAACATTATATTGAAAAGTGAAAAAAATATTTAATGTAATTCAACAAAAATATTTAAGTTTTCAATTAGATGTATCATGAATTAAATGCATTTTTATTTAAATCGCGTTCGCATTTACTGTTTTCAATTATATGTATCATAAATCAAGCAAATTCAAAAGTAAACAGAAAATAATATTCTTAAGAACTACATCTATTGCTTTTAAATATCTTAGTTTTTCAATTGGTAAATCACAGATTAAATTAAAAGACAAAATTTTACCATTTTATCAAATGGCAACACACTCGAATGAAAAGCAAAACTAGGCATTAACAAAGGACATATTATTTTCAAAGCTTTAACAAAAGTACCTTTTGAAATGCCCGATAAACTGCTCATGCGATCATGTATTCAAAATTAGCTTTAATACATTCATGTTGATCTGTAAACAGATCGAAATATAAAGCTAATTAATCAGATTACAGATATATAATTTAAACATCCAATCCAAAGATTTGATATTAAATTAAGTAACATGCATATTACAAAAAATAACAAGAAAGCATATGAAAATATATGCATTAGCATTTTTAAACTCACATTAAAATTATCTATAAAAATGATAATATTTGTTCAAAATTATTGAGAACCTAAAACTTTAATTTTAAAAGTTTTAAATACGCAATGCAATTTTTTGAAATTATTTTAATATTAAATTTCGTAATAAATTCACAGAATAGTGCAAGCTTTCAATGAAGACCTTCAGAGAAAATTTGTACCCTGAAACATTCCTTCTTATATCTGATGTTGTACATTACACAACTAAGTAAGAGGGAAAATCAATAAATAGGTTACAAACTGCTTTGGGATAAGAAGAGATAATCAAGTGTTGATACACAATCCTGCTTTGTCTTGAGCAATGTCATTTTTACTAAGAATATTCCAGAATAGAATGTTTTTCTTGTGTTGTTAATTATGCTCACTTGTCTGACAGTAACATCAATCCAAGCCCACGAAATTTCTCGTGGCAAGGAGCGCAACATACGCCTGTCGTTGGTAACAGCTTTGAGCACCTTACAGGTGACAGTGCGATTTAGCTCACTTTCATGCAGAGCACCCCGGGGGGGGGACGGGTCCGAGGGTCTCCTAACCTCTTTTCTTCTAGCAAACCACAGGAGAGGACTTTCGGCTCGCCGCCTATTTAGAGTGCCGCACCTACCCTATACATTTACAAACATCCATGCCTTCTCCGGGATTCGAACCCGCGCCCTTCGGTACGGTAACTGCTATACCGGTTAGGCGGCCCATGTCAGAATAAAAATTAATACCGTGCTAGAAGAATGTATGTCAAATTACCACAGAAATTAAAAGTGGTCCTAATTATATTGCAGCAATTAAAAGGAATGGACAGAAGAAAAGGACTCAGCGGTAGGGGGAGGGTACGCATATGGAATCATGGAAATGCGTTTTTTCTGCTGCTAAACCATTTCCGGTTATGAATACAATCCCTACATTATAAAGCAATGTAAAGTTGCAGCTTCGAACTGCAGTTCACCAAAGACGTTCACGAACACTGAGTCACCTATTGTTCATTGAACACTGAGTCACCTATTGTTCATTGAACATTGAGTCACATACTGAGAGCATATTGTTCCCTCACGTCAAAGTCAGGATTCGTATAATAAGTCCTCATGCTGCAGCAATCCAGCAACCAGTTCAATTCACCACTTATTGCGACCCTTATGCATCCACGGGAAAAGGTCTCCATGCACGTAAGAGGTATTCAATAAATATTTCAGTATTTCATGCAGTTTTACGCCTGTAGTATTTGTAACCTATTCACTAGCTAGCTGTATATTTTCGATTAGAAGCTATGAATAAATTATAAAAGAATTCTATTAAAAATATGGCCGGCTGTATTTATTAACAAGATACAAGAGATATTTAATAACTGATGTTGTTTACTAAACTCTTGAAACTTGGAGCTCATTTTCTCAATATAATTTGACAAAATATATTAAGTATCCTAATCCAGGTTTCTTAGATTTTTCGAAAAGTGAAATTAAGGGGAGTTATTATTTCAAGAGATAACACAGGTAAACACTAAACTTTTGGGATGCCAGAAAATTAAAAGCATTCAGGGAAACTATACTGAGGTTAAAATTTTGTCACAAACATTGCGGCAATTATTTTCTTTTTTAATGAACATTTCTATAAATAATCGTGAAATTTACCAAATTTTTCAACGTTCTTCCCAAATATTCGAATTTAAATTATTAATGATTCTTTAGACTGTGATTCTAAAAGTTCAAATGACGATAATCCCAAGATTCATGAGATTCTAGAATTTGAGGATTCGGATACCTCTCTTACCCAGTCACGTTCGCTCACTAATGCTTAACTATCGAAATTTAAAACAGCAATCTTAAATCTATTCTGGATTCTTGTAACCTTTTAAAGATCTTACAATCGTTACTATAAAATGCTATTTTAAAGCATTTATTCATCAAGATCTCTGCATAAATTTCATACAATTCTTTAAAATGTGCAGTTCTGCAAGCTTCTGCATAGTTCTGAAATAAATTTTATATAATAAAAAGCAAATTTTTAATAATTTTCCCAATAAAATTCTAAACATATACTATAAATACACACACTTATCAATGAAAAACTTTAAATTTATTATTCAAAAACAAACAAAACATTAAAATGTAAAGTGTTTAAATTATGAAAATCACGACTTATTAAACTGCAAAAAAAAATGACGAAACATTTGGCTTTCTTCAGTACCGCACGTTGATCAATTTAAAACTTCACACCACTTTTCCTAACACGGCGGATATATCCTAACCAATATCCGCAGATGTATTTCATTGTTTGATAATGGTTTAAGATCGGATAAACGAAATAAACCGTTGGGATTTCAATGCAGGATGATCTCATTTGAATTGGAAATGAGAAGCAAATTTGTTAAAGGTTCTTCTAGAGTTTTTTCTTCAACTAAATAAAGAGTTAATTTTCTACGATTTATTTGTTTATACTTTCTATTTCACAGCAAAGTTCCTGTATATGTGTTCAATATTTATTTTCTAACTCTCATTATTTTACTTCGAACCATGTGTGTAAATCGTCATTCCAAACTGGGACTAGTCAACTAGTACGCTGGAAGGAATGAAGATAATAAAATACAAAATAAAATAGTAAGTTTAGAATTAGAAAACAGTGACTGAATTTGACTTTATAAGATTGTAGAAAAGCACACTAGAGATATCTGCCTGAGAGGAAGGATGCTTTCGTGCAGGACTTTCTAAGGAAACATTTCTCATTACTCAATGGAACCACGAAAATATCAGTGTCAGTCAGCCCTATCTTTGGAATTTGAGCCGGAATTGAAATCCCAGTGTTTAACGGTAGTATCCCACTTTGCCGATCAAAAGCCTGTGAAAGATGGTAAACTGCAGTAAAAATGTGACAGTACATTAGGCCGTTTTATCTAATCTTGAAGTTATGTTATGCATAAAAGACTACAGTGCTGATAAGGCATGTAAAACATCAAGTATTAATATCTTAAAACCCTTTAAATCTATCAGAGCGTGCAAATACCTAATAGTACATTTGTAGTTATCGACAGTACTATCGGCATGTCCAAGGTTGAAATTTCCCACCTTCTGTAACTATAGATTAAGATTTCAAATATGACAGTGACATACTTGCTTAGAATAGTGTTTTATTACATAGGAAGTTTCCTGTAGACATTCAAAACTTTGAAAACAAGTTTTAGCACTATGTGCGTTTTGAAAACTAAAGTCACAACTTCTGCAGCCATTGCAAAAAATGAATGCAAAATGCTCTTTTCCCTTTCTTATTGTAAAAGAGCAAAGGTTACTTCTATTGTATATTTCCAGAATGCCGATGTCCATCCAACACCCGTAATTCTTGGCTTGTCTGTGTAAATACCATTGCAATGCTTTCCGTGTTTTAAAAACAGGAAAAGGAGACTATTATTCTTTATTTTCGCATCTTAAATATTAAAAACGTTTTGTATTCTTTTTCTTATTTAAAATAGTAATTTATTGATACAGAAAGGAATAAGAGGTCTCAACAATTACTGCCAAATATTTGCCAGTATATTACATAGCTTCAGAAAATCATTTAAGTACATTTTTATTAAACTACATCTGGATTAAATATATTAGTCTTTTTTTCAGTCTTAAATTAAGAGTAACTTCCAAATGAAAAAGTACTTCTGTAAGTTTATCATCCTTTTTGGATTGCAAATTCAATTTCATTGTTCTGCATTCAATTTGCTGTTGTCCGAGTAAATATTCATAGCACATCTAGCTTTAAAATATACGAAATTAAATTTACAATTCATACATCAATTTGCAATCACGAAATCATTTTTTATTCAAATTTTTATTCTAAAATCAACAAAAAAGGAATAAAGAGGTAGTAATCTAAATGCTTCTTGTCCTTCAGCTATCGGCATCAACTCCTGAAGAGTGTATAATATATGCGCATCAAATATCCGGTTTAATTCGTTTTCGGAGAGTAATAAAGAAATAATAATAATCTTCGATTCATATAAAAATCCAATTATTCCAATTGTTATGCACGCTTCTCTCCAATTCTTTAAATTACCTCTGGGTATTTTTTCTTTTTTATTTGTATTTAAATATTCCTCCTCTGAATACTATCTTGACGACGAGGAAATTGCTTTTGCTTGTCTGTTTCGAGTTATATTCAGAGGAAGAGAAGCGCAAATCATGTTGAGGTAAGTTCTGTGTTTGTAGAAGGAAATTATATTAAGTGTTAAAATGTGGCATAATTTTAACGAAGTTAAGTTTCTTTTCAGAGATTAATTACTAGGTTTTTAATAATTTTTAAGAGATCTAGTAACTAAGCTTATTGTTGTGGTTTAATGGTTTAATGGACCCTAACCAGTATACCGTCTGTGCGGCTGACTAAATGGATATCAAGCAACAGAATTTCTTAATAAGTTAGGAAATTCCTCGAAAGCATCTTCTTCGGAGCAGAGATCTCTATCTAATCGCTTAATAATTGTTTCGTTATAATAACTTAGACTAAGATTTATGATTTTTCTTGCCATGTCAAACTTACCTTTAAATCCATATTAAAAAAATTTGATGTGGACAACACATGAATTTCTTGCGCAGCCTGTTAATATATACACATTTTTTCTGCATTTCATTTAAACTTCTTTCCTCAAATTTCATTAGAGATATATTTCTCATTCAATTAATTCACTTCTCACTTCACGGTAAGCCAAAAATCAAAACTCAAAACATCTTCATTAAAATTTGTACACTACAGAAAAACGTAAAACACGAAATACACTTTAAAACAGTCAAAAAAAATTTTTATAGTTAGAGCTTTTACGCAAAAACAAGTAAAGCGGTCAGCGGACAGGAAGACAAATTTTTCGGTGCACAAAACTGAGAGTTTACTTTTCGTCCCACTCGGAAAAAAGACACGGAAATTTGTGCAGAAACTGACTTAAATCACTATTCTACTGAGAATTTCAATGTAAATAAATGGCAGGTTCGTTAGGCTTACCAATTAAACAACTTTTAAATTGTTGATAATTCTACACCTACTGCATTCAGATTAACTAAAAGTATAAAAACCTTAATCGGAACATAATAAAATCTTTCATTCGCTTTTACAGCAAAAAATGCTTAATTTACTAACATATAAGGATGAAAAAAAAAAAACAGATCTCACCGAGCCGGGTAACGGAATAGGTGTCGCACCAAAATTATATAAATAAATATATATATAAATTAAAGCAATTAAAATTAAAATTAAAATTAAATTGGAATCAAAACATGGTAATTCCCTAATAATATTAATAATTGCAACCGTGGAAAAAGGTACAGATATATATGTACCTTTATATTTATATATTGTTGGTGCGGAACATTGCAATAAAAAAGGGAGGGGTACAGCTACATTTATAGCAGTCCGACATACAATATTTCAACGTCCTGAGCTTCTCGTTTTGGTGTTATGCGAGATATGTACATAGGGGCGTACGTACGAACGTACATACAGACGACGCGAAAAAAATATCTTCTGAATCCATTTTACAATCCGTTTTGGAAAAAGCGACCTTTATTCTGTTCGTAAAATTATCGCTCAGATGGATACAAGAGCGGTCAAAGTAGATGTTTTCTTTCAAATATGATACCCGAAATTTTTCATGATTACAATACTTCCTTTGCTTTGTGCAAGATAGTAAAAATGCGTGTTAGTTATTTCTGAAATTTTTTAAATGCATGTTTGTTATTTCCCAGTCTTTTAACAAAACATTCAATACATGTATGTAGCAGTTTTGTATTTTAAACTGGAAAAAAATATTAATATTTTATAAAATATTATAAAATATTAATAATTATTTTAAGGATACAAAGTTACGAAACAAAATTCTTACTTTACATAGTACATCATTTAGACGCTACATAATTGAATAACATATGGTTAAGAATGCTAAAGAATGATTTTCTGCCACCCCCCAAAAAAAACTACATTTCATTTAATAATTCTGGATTTCTAAAACAGTGAATTTTCAAAATTTTCGGAATAATGATTATGATATAGATCATTAAAAATAAATTGATGGATGATAGACAAGCTAGTTCTCTAACATTACGCCGAATTTATACAAAATTTAAGCTAAGATAGATGTTAGTTTCATTGAAAATCTGTCTGCACTTCTTCAAAAGAATTCAACACATTTCTTAGGTCCGTAGAGCAAATATTAGTCTTAATAATTATTTCAAATTAAATGAATAAAAAATAAAAATTAAGGGAAAAAAGTTACTTTTGTAGATCACAGATTTTAAATAAAATTTTATCGATTTCTAGATCTATTAGACAAAATCCTCCTTCTTCAGAAACAAACAAACAAAAATAGTTTTCCAAAAGCGTACGAGCGACAGCTGTAGTCATATTGAAAAGAAATCAGAGAAATAAAGCAACTTGTCGAAATAAATAATGATGAAACTTGAAAAACTATGATTTTATTATTCTAAAAGCGTTGTGAAGAATGGATTGGAATTAATGTCATTAACTAAAGACGATAAACTTTTGTGAATGTGAAAAGCCTCAAAAGAATCCAAGTCATCAACTGAAGACTCTTTATGAGAAAAGTGTAGAACCAAATTCAAAATTTGGACTAAGGTTCACCTATGATGTGCTATCGAAGATTTGTTTATTTCTTCTTTTGGAACACAAGATTTATGTTTCTTGACTTGAAATTTTAACTTTCTTTCAGTCTAGCCGATGTCTGGCAAACACTGACAAAATAAGCTATTAATTCTCTAGAATTAAAAACAGATATAGAAGATCTGAAGAGCAGATTGTCCTGGTAGGTGTGGAAATGATTTGAAAGTTGAACATCTGGAGAATACCCGAAATTTTTAACTAATGGAAAGATGGAATGGATTGACGACAAAGTTACTAACATCCTCAATCTCTAACAGCTAATGTCTGGCTAATGTGATGACAAAAGACGAAAATTTTTAAAGTCTTTCTTGTTGTTGTTCTGACTTATCTCACTTGTTTGACTTGTTGACCGAGCGAAATTCATCGTAGCAAGGACTGCATGACTGCGCCTGTCATTGTCAAGAGACTTGAGCACCATACAGGTGACAGTACGACTTTGTTCACTTTGCCCCAAATTTTGAAGGAAAGCACCCCAGGAGGGACAGATCTGGGGATCTCTCACCCTTTTTCCCCTACCTCCAACCTTTCAAGATGACTTTCGGCTCGCTGCATATTTAAAGTACTCCTATGCCGCACAGACGCTATACGTTTCCAAACATCCATGCCTTCTCCGGAATTCGAACTTGGGACCTAAGGTACGCCAGTAAGCGTCGCTAACCACTATCCAGGTTGCTTTAAAGTCTTTACCAATGAGCTGCTTGAGAAATTTTTCTGTCAATAATAACCGACTTTAGATTTAAACCATAAGAGAGAAAAGATTTTGAATAACAAACTTTGGCAGTCCGATATAAATATCAGCAAAAAAAATCCCCCTTTCTTGTTTAGTGAATCTACTGATTTCGTATAGGGTGGAAAACCCTATACGAAGTTTAAATGTCTTTTAAAGTCAAAATGATTTATGATAAACAGCAGTGTTGCTATCAATTATTTTTCAGATATTTAAAATATAAGGAAGATAATTATCAGATTCACTGTCAAAAGTGAACTGGATGGCTGGATCAGTCAATTCATATTAGAAAACTCTTCGTTAAATCTTTTTCATCACCATTCGAAAGCGGGAATGGAGCATCAGTGTAGTAAATCCATAGCCACACATAGTTATCAAATACTCTGACCTAAAAACAGAAACATGCAAATGTCAATAAGTACCCGACTGGGAAAGGCTTACTCATAGCTAAATCTTCCCTCTAGAGACAGTAATTATTTTGGAAAACGAAGTGGGCTCAAAGAAAATTTAATGAAAGAAATTAAATCATGAATTACAATGTGCGTTAAATGGAATTCTTTAAGTCTGTCTTCTAGATATTTAAATATTCCCTTTAGTAAAACCTGGAACATTAGTAAACGGCGATTTAACATAGAAAAAAATCGTGTTTGAAAGCTGGGAACAAATATCCACACATTTATCGACTTCAGAGTCTTTTTAGGTAAATAGTGTTAGACAATAGTGGGGAAAATCTAGAAGCCAGGTATTTGTCTAAAGCGTATCATGTTGTCATTGTTGTTGTTCCTAAACCTCGGGTTCAGCTTCTGCTAGACGAGATGACGAGTTTACTCACCTTCAAAAAGTCACAGATCAGCATAGGAAAATATAATAGGTCGTCGTAGAACAAACCAGACATCTAAGAATATGTGCCGGAGAAGCCGGCTCATTATTACATTTCGGACAAACACTGAATACCACCCTGTAATACAAGGCTTCTTAAATGGCCACTACAAAATCGTGAGAGTGCCGTCTGGATGCATCTGTCACAGTTCATAGCCAGGGATCCACCAGGGTAAGGAACACGATACCAAGTATGCGCTGAAGGGACAATTCAAGTCATTTTATCAGTATATTTTCTGGCAGAATACAACTCAAGGTAAGTCAGACAATTAGAAGTAACCAGAACCTCCTCAGCACCCTTCTTCGCCTGGGCATCCGCCTCTTCATTTCCCCAAATTTTCGCATGTGATGGGATCTAGTAAATACACACATCACAAGAGGACGAGACTTGTTTTAATTTAGTGAGAATTAAAGTTCCAGTTTTGTCCTCAACGTTACACCAGTTTGACAGATGTGACTACGACTATCAGTCACAATCCAGATGATTTTGCAAGGTTTTAGTTAAACTAACAAAGTTTTATTTTAATTTAAATCTTTCTATCTCTTCTCTGTTTCAACTTTCCGTCAGAAGAAGCGCGCGTTTTCAGCTTATGCTAATTTGAAGTACAGCCAAGTACTATTTAAACCAGAGGTAGAAACCTCTTAGTGTGTGAGAGCTTTTAGTCTCAGATCACGGTCATTCTGTTCGACGTTCGCCTGACCAGCTAGCAGCTAAAATTATAAGCCATAGTGCTTACTACGTGATTGCATATTGAAATAAATTGAAGTGCTCTAGTATTAGTATTTTCTTGCTACGCACCATTTAGTTAGAGGCCAACTCCGCGATTTGCTCTGCGAGCAAAGTTTAATTAAATTTCTATTTAGTTTTAGTATCAAATTTATTTGATTGTTAAGTTAGGCCCAAGTGTGGTCTTTTACTTTCTGTATCCCTCCCGAGTTGGGAAGTGTGTAAATAATAGTGATTTAATAAAAGAGGATTTTAAATCCCTTTCAAGTGCAGTTATTCTCCAGCACAGTATCTACACCAGAACA
>KK115735.1:32615-45617 GCA_000611955.2 Stegodyphus mimosarum
CAGAATAAGAAGAATTTAAACTAAGATGGATTTCTTCAAGGAAGGTGAAGAAGTCCGAAGCAGCGCAAAACCCTTCCACAATCAATTTAAACACCGTGGTCGTGAAGAATTTGAGTTTACCGAAGATTGAAGTTCTAATTAACAACATACCGGCGATGGCTCTCTTAGATACAGGAGCCCAAAGCAGCTTTATATCGGAAAGATTTTTCAAAAAGCACTTTCGCCGTTACAGAATTTTTAGTGCAAGAGACACGGATGTCATAGCGGCCCAAGGGGAGAAGTGTAGCTGTTTAGGAAAAGTACCGTTGTTCGTGCGTATCAACAACGAGCAGGTAAAACTCTTATTTTATATTGTGCGAAACCTGCAAACATGTATTATTCTAGGTGTGGACTTTTTTAGTTTGGCAGAAGCAAAAATTGATTTCAAAGGGGGAGAGTTGACGTTAAATATGAAACCAATATAAGCCAAGAATGATAAGCCCCCGCAGCTAGACTTGCAACATTTACCAGCAGAAGAAAAGGAAAGAATCCAGGGCCTGGTAAGTGAATTTTCGAATTTATTTAGTGATGTACCGGGTTTCACACAGGTCGTGAACCACAACATTGAAACGGGGGATGCTCAGCCAGTTAGGCAAAAGCCCTACCGCTACGACAGGGTCAAGGAAGAAATAATTGAATGTCATATTAAAGAGATGTTAGAGAATAAATTCATCACGCCAATTTCTAGCAGTTATGCTAGTCCTGTTGTCCTGTGTAGGAAAAATAATGATTATCCGATTACGCACCCGAAGCGGTGGCGTTTTGCTATAGATTATCGCAAGTTAAATTCGGTTACAAAATATCCTGTATATCCGTTGCCGATAATTGAAGAAATAATTCGAAATACTTCGTATACAAAATACATGACTACGTAAGATCTTACGAGTGGCTATTTTCAGTTTGGGGTAAAACCCGAAGATGTACACAAAACCGCGTTCATAACGAAATCTGGCACGTACGCATTTCTTAGAATGCCGTTCGGATTATCCGGCGCGCCGGCAACGTTCCAAAGATATATGGACATCGTCTTAAGACCAGTCCTTGGTAAAAGCACTTTTATATATTTAGACGATATTATAATTACGAGTAGTAGTCTAGAACAACACTTACAAGATTTAAGAAAAGTATTTTCATTGTTAAACGAAGCTGGTTTAAAGATAAATGCGTCCAAATGTAAATTTGCCGCAAAAGAGTTACGTTATTTAGGATTTAAAATTTCCCAAAAGGGAATCGAAACTGATCACTCAAAAATAGTAGCCATTAAAAATTATCCTGTTCCTAAAACAGCGAAGAAACTATCGTCGTTTCTTGGGATGTGTTCATACTATCGTTCCTTCATTAAAGACTTTGCAAAAATAGCTGAGCCACTGCTAAAGTTGAAAAGAAAGAAAGCTAGGTTTTCGTGGTCAGCAGAAGCCAACTTGGTGTTTCAAAAACTGAAAGACGTATTGACTCAAGCTCCCGTCTTAAAATTTCCAGAAGGGGATAAAGGATTAGAGATTTCAGCGGACGCTTCAGATTTCGCGATTGGTGCAGTGCTTTCCCAAAATGGTCAGCCCGTGGCTTTTTTCAGCCGAACATTAAATGAAACCCAAAGAAACTATTCCGCAACAGAGAGAGAAACTCTCGCAGTGTTAGCATCAGTACAGAAATTTCGTGTGTTCTTTGGAAGTTCTCCAGTAACTGTATATACCGACCACGCGGCGGTCACTAGACTCTATTCTGGAAAAAATTTATCACCCAGATTAATAAGGTGGGCTCTCAAATTACAGGAATATAACCTAATAATTAAACATACGCCGGGAAAAGAAAATGTTGTGGCAGATGCTTTAAGCAGAATTAACTTAGATGAAAATGGAAGTGTAATTAAGATAGCCATGTTAACATCCAAAGTATTAGATTCTCGTGAAACAGTAATAGCCGAACTCAAAAAAGATCCGGAGTTCAAAAATATATACAATTATTTGGCCGACCCTGAGAATTTCAATCATCCGGATATTGTGCCGATAAGAAATAGGGCCGAAAATTACGAATTAATTGACGGACTGTTATTCTATACGAAAGCTACTAATGAGAATCATGAATATAGACCGGTTATCCCAGCTAGCATGAGGTTGAATGTATTAGAAGAGTTGCATGATTGTGCCATTTCGGCTCATTTAGGTATAAGAAAAACTGTTCAGAGAGTTCGCGAGGCAGTTTTCTTTCCAGAACTGCAAAAGTTTACTAGGGCGTATGTCCAGTCGTGCCCAACATGTCAATTAAATAATTATGTTAATTTCCGCCCGGCCGGGTTCCTAAATAGTATTAAATCAGAATTCCCAAATCAAATAATAGGCATCGATTTACTTGGACCTTACCCTCGAAGTAAAGTTAATAAAAGCCGATATCTTTTAGTTATAGTGGATCATTTTAGCAAATGGTTAGAGTTAATTCCGTTAAAACGCGCGTCTGCAAAAATTGTAGTAGATTCAATTCTAAATAAGTATATTTTAAAATACGGGGCGCCCCTAAAAGTTATTTCCGATAATGGTCCCCAGTTTGTTAGTAATATTTTTGAGGAAATGTGTGCAAAACTGGGCATACGTCATCTAACGATGGTCCCGTATCGTCCGCAGTCAAACATAGCGGAACGGGTTAATAGAAATGTAGACAAAATAATTCGAAGTTATGTGAAAAACTATCACTCTACCTGGAATAGCCATATAAATGAATTTGCATTTGCACCAAACACGATACTACACAAAAAACACCCGTTGAACTGTTTCTTGGAAGTAAAATTTTGACATCCTTAGATAAACTTTTCTTTGTCCAGGAAAGGGCAGAAGAATTTAAAATAAGTGATATACAAAAGTTGATACGGGAAGCGACGGGAAATATAGAAATGGCCCAGAGAAAACAAAAATTATATTATGACGAAAAGAGAAGAGGGGTCAAGTACAATGTGGGAGATGAAGTTCTGAAAATAAAACATAACTTGTCAAATGCCCCAGAAGAAAAGGTGGGGAAGTGGATCAAAAGCCGTACTATAATAGAAATAAAATGTCAGTATTTAAAGATTTTTTTCAGGATCCGAGGCAATCGAATAGCACGGAAGATGTACCTCAGCGAAAACAACAGGAACCAGCTACAACGGCATTGAAAAGTCAGAAAAAGAAAGCTCCCCCTCAACAAAGTAGAAGTAAGAAACAAAAATGTGGATTCAAAAGAAAGTCTGACGATGCAGGTGAGCGGACCTACGAACGGAACTACGAGCAAACCAAAAGACGAAAGCAGAATGGGCAAGGAAAGCCCAATGTATCCAAGAGAACTGCGGAAACATCGGACAGGTGCCTGAGAAGCAAGCAGCCTCGATCGCAGCCTGAGAATCAACGTCCTGAATACAGCAGGAACCAGGAGCAGCAACGAACAAGGGCCAGGAGCGAAGGGCCCAGTCCACCAAACGCCCAGCAGAGCAACCTCCTCCCCAGAGCAAGTACGCTAGGATACAACGACGGAATTGTAAAAGGAAAAGAGATGAACAAGATTCCAAGGACCAACAACCAAAGTCAAGGAGACTGGCACAAGCTGCAACTTATTCTTTCAAGGATTGGACCAAGAAAAGGATGGATGACTATAACAAGATAAGTAGCATTTCTTATTCAAAAGTTTAGTTAATTTTCGAGTGTACTGCAAGTTGAAGGGTCGATTTTACCTCAAGCGAGGTTGAATTTTACGCCAAGTGGGCGATAAGTTCTCATCTTGAAAGAAAAATGTTTTTGTTTAAAAAATTGTAATTCGGCAAAGACTTAAAATTACTTAATGTTTGTAAAATAGATTCTGAAGCATTGTAAATAGATTAATTATGTAAAAGCAATGAATTGCTGAAAAGAAAATGTTAACTAAATGATTTTGTATGACGCTTTGTCGAAAGACTTGTAAAATGTCTAGAATGAAAAATTGGAAAATTGAAGAACACGATTTAGTCTATGGACTATTATTTCAGTGCAATGTGATATTTCAGGAAAGTACCTTGAGAAAGGAATAGGAAGCACTTGCTGTAAGCTTAGAAATTTAACCTACATTTGTATTTCATGATTGCTATGAAATTGTTAAAGTGTTATAAAATGTAACAAATAATATTATGCTAGCAATGCACGTTAAGTGCAATATCAATGTGAATTATATGTGCAAACTGCGAATTGTATGCATGAAAAGTTAAAGTTTGAGTAATTTTAGAATGCAAGTGTTAAATAGGCTCTCCACCAAATACACTTAAAGTGTTAGACATAAAGCTAGTGAGAACCTCAGGTTTAGCTGGTTATAGGGCGTCTTTTGAGGTCTCGTATGTCAAGTTCTAACTAATGTTAGTCGATCGTAGGTGGGAGATTTGAACACCCCCGAACACAGAAAACCCGCAATGGCGGTTTGCTTTTCATCCAACACCGGTGAGAGAGCATTGGGGGAAGAATTTAATTGTGCTTGAATGATAATGTGTGTGTGCGAATTTACACGGGTAAGAATAAAGAATTGTACCTAGAAATTACTGTTATTATGTTGTACTAAAATTCCTTTCCTTCCAGATTTTGCTGGAAGGAGTAAGACTTAGATGAAAGAAAAATGTTGAAGACTGTTGTTCAAGCAAGTTTCGTCTGTATTTTTCACAAACAGATATTGCCTTGTAAGAGTTGGCCTAAGTTTAGAAGAGTTAAATTTTGACTATTTGTTTAGAATTGCGAGTTTCAACATGGTCCGTTTGGACCACAGTAGTTTAACTACCGCAATTCTGGCGGTAAGTTTGTAAGGTTTTAGTTAAACTAACAAAGTTTTATTTTAATTTAAATCTTTCTATCTCTTCTCTGTTTCAACTTCCCGTCAGAAGAAGCGCGCGTTTTCAGCTTATGCTAATTTGAAGTACAGCCAAGTACTATTTAAACCAGAGGTAGAAACCTCTTAGTGTGAGAGAGCTTTTAGTCTCAGATCACGGTCATTCTGTTCGACGTTCGCCTGACCAGCTAGCAGCTAAAATTATAAGCCATAGTGCTTACTACGTGATTGCATATTGAAATAAATTGAAGTGCGCTAGTATTAGTATTTTCTTGCTACGCACCATTTAGTTAGAGGCCAACTCCGCGATTTGCTCTGTGAGCAAAGTTTAATTAAATTTCTATTTAGTTTTAGTATCAAATTTATTTGATTGTTAAGTTAGGCCCAAGTGTGGTCTTTTACTTTCTGTATCCCTCCCGAGTTGGGAAGTGTGTAAATAATAGTGATTTAATGAAAGGGGATTTTAAATCCCTTTCATCAGGACTTTAGGTTAAGGAGTTACTTCAACATGTTTGCTAAAGCTATGCTGCACAGAACACTCAGTCCTGACAGCTTTAGGGTCTAAAAAAATAGTATAGCTCAGTCCCTCATCGATAGCAACTAGTTCATTTTTAAAAACTGAGCTAAAGTAAGGAATCCGTTTCTTTATTTTGACAATTCTATTGAGATCTCTGATAAGTACTCCACTACCATCGTGGGAATCCTCATTTTTGCTACCATCAGTGTACATAAGCGTAGTGCCTTTTGGGATGTTATTTACAATTTCACGGGCGAATTGTCGAAGGCAAATCGGCGCATCATTTTTCTTTGTTACCCTTTGTTACCCTTTACAGTACAGAAACTGACCCTTGGAAGACCTATTGAAGGATCAATGCGTTGCTTCAAGAACCATTGTTCTACGATGGGATCAAGATACATTATGTCACCTAAAGAGTATCATACTGCTACTAAGTTAGAAACCAAGGAGCGAAAAGAATTCCAATTTTGAAAACCTTACTTAATTAGCAATTGATGAAATCAGGTATTTTTTAAAACTGATTTGACAGTATATGAGAAAACGTAATTGCTGTTTTAACTTTCGAAAGGTCAAAAGCTGGAAGATATTTAGGCATCAGTCTGTATGAGACTTCGCTGAAGATCTAACTGTATTGTAATGATACCTATTAGAGTGACATACATGTCACTGTACTAAGCTTGTAGTGGCCCATCAGTGACCGAGGGATGAAGCAACTGAGCACTGGTGGTTTCTTCCAAAGTTCGACTAACGAGCTGACTGTATGAGCGTCTTCGTGGTTTTCTCCATGTGTAACATGGATACGAGCCAGTTTCCTTCAGAAAATTCTCCATGGGACATCGCTTCCTTTCCGTATAGTGCTTAATGGCGAAGTACGCAATAAATAAAAAGAGCTTATTATAGTGTCAAGCCTTTGATTAGTTCCAACGCACAAGTATCAAACAGATTATTCTACTGAAGTTAAATGTTACTTTAGTTGAGTTGTTTGACGTCAGTGATCTATTGAGGATCTAAACTGTCATATGCTGTGAGGAAAAAGAAATTATCCATAAAGCCTTTTATTTTTTCTGTCAAAGCTTGATTGAAGTTATATTAGTAAATTATGTTCATTAAGGGAAAAGCCATGCAGGTGCATCCTTCAAAGATTGGTTACAGACTTGTTAAGCTAAGTAAGTATGTGAAGTTATTTATTGTGCTGCCAAACTGCTAACTGTAAGGACTTTCTGTTTATTTTCTATTTATTGATGCAATAACTATATTTACAGTGTTTTGTTTTAAACTGGGTAATTATATTACACAATTAGTTCATTACAAATCATATTTATTGACAAATTATATTGATTAATTTAACCTCTGTGTGTAAGGTTATAATTAATTAAAAAGGAGAATGAAAAGAATAAGACATAGTTACAGAAAGTAATTACTCATTCAGATATCATTGATATCAGATTGTTTCATATGCATATCTCGTTTTAGAATTCATTAGTTTTCTAATCATCGCTACCTAATAATGCGTCTTATATATCTGTATCAAATATATGTCATTCAAAATATATTAAGGTTTTTGTTTGACGTCAGGTGGACTCAATCAGATAGAAGCAAACACGTAGTGATTACATTTTCTCCCTGCTGTGCGTACATTCACAATTTGAAAGCATAATTAAATCCCTGTATGTAGCACAATGAAAGGCAAAATTAGTTTATTAACAGAGAGTATAGTTATGTAAACATAGTTAAATCAAAGCTGTTATTTTTATTTATTGAGACTAGCTCTAGTGCCCAGTCTAATAGGACTACAGCCATTTCGAATAACAAAAAAAACTGTAAATAATTGTCTTTATTTTTCTGCTCGTCAAATAGTATGTATTCGATGAAAAACTTTTTACCCTGTATTACTTCTGCAAAGATTACATAATTAAACAAAATTAAATATGCTTCTATTAAACAAAATGAGGAAACCTTATTTCGACAAAACTGAACAATAAATTTGTTTTTTCATTTGCTTAATCCATGTTTATTTAAAGAAAAAAAAAGCAATGTACTTCAGCTTTATTCAGATAGGCTCAAAAATTAATCATATAACATTCCCAGGAAATGATAATATATCTAACATCGCCACAGTATTTAAATTTGTTTTTAGAAAATAAAAATTTGTTATGGTTAAGCGAAGATTATTATGAGTAAGCAATGCTTCATGGAGCAAATAATGTACTGCATTACATATGTTACAGTAAAATACCGAATCTGGAACACGTGGACGTTCTCCGGGAATGTTAATTAATACATACGAAATACGTAGGGGAAACACCGACTCTTAATGCATTCGGACCATCACCAGTTATGTCAATAAGTACTGATGTGCTCTGGTGGAGGTTGAAACGAGAAGCCGAGGACACAAAGAGAAACGTTGTGAGACTCTTGAGCAATTCAAAGTTTCACAATAGTTAAATTACAATAAATAAGACTATATAACGTCAATCACATAATTAAGTTTATTACTGGTGTTACTTTCTTTTCTCATTCAAAATGTACTTTCGTTTTAATTTCTACAGTTTATTTACTTGTGGTATTACTTAAGCTTTCATCTATTTTGACATATATCAGAATATGTTTTAATAATTAAGTATGATTTAAAAACATAGCAAAAATGTTTTTTGCATTGAATGTCGACATTTGCCAGTATAAGTGAGAAATAAAGATATTTTGTAAATATTTCGGACCTATACCAAACGAAAACGGGAATGATGGCATTCACCTGAAAATGTCGACTTCTCCAGATTTCGATCTTTCACAATAACATGTATCTATCTTCGAGCAATGGTTTTTTATTTAATGTGTATAAATTAAACATGTTTCCTCAACGATATGCTACTAATATATTGCTACGAATTTTCTACTTAGATAGGTAATTTTAATGACATTGTAAGTAAAACTGTTGTACTTCTTTTGTATAACGTAACATGAAACATCTAAAGAGACGGGCTACACCGAAAATGTAAGAATACAGGGGCAAGTCCAATTAACATTGTATAAATGGGTATCTCGGTAATTTGATGAGAAATCGCCAAAACTCGCCAAACTTAGCGACCATTTAGTAGCATTTTGGTTCGCTCCTTGTATCTCCGTAATCACTGTTATAAATGTAATTGATCACTATATTAGCTGTAACCGTAATTATTAATATATACACTCACGTTTGTGAAAATTGCAACACCAAGAAGGAATCGTCATAATTGAATGCAATTTAATACACAGTTGAGTGGTAGTGGTACAAATAAATGATTAAATGTTCAAAGCAAACAAACAAGAACAAGAGATCAGAATCAGTATTTTGTGTGGCCACCACGCGCCGCAATAAGTGCTGCTACACGACGTGGCATGGAGTCAAACAAAGTTTGAATGTCTGACTGAGGAAGAGCATTCCATATCGTTTGTACGCGTACCCAAAGTTCGTCTGCAGACGCAACAGGACGAGGATCACGAGCAAGACGCCGACCAATGACATCCCACACATGTTCAATTGGCGACATATCCGGGGAACACGCAGGCCAAGGAAGAAGCTGTACCTGCTGCGCTGCAAAGAAGGATTTAACAATCCGAGCAGTATGAGGGCGGGCATTGTCCTGTTGAAATACAGCGCCTGGCAAGCTTTGAAGGAAGGGAACAGCTTCGGGCTGTAGAACTTCACGGATATACCGGTTGCTGTTCAGATTGCCCACAATTCGTAGCAATTGAGATCGTCTATGATATGCTATGGCGCCCCAGACCATAACTCCGGGTGTTCGTCCACTGTGGCGTTCGATAATGCACTCCGGAAGGTGGCGTTCACCGGCATAGCGTCTGACACGAATGCGGCCATCATGGTACCACAAATTAAAGCGGGATTCGTCAGAAAACACGACATGCTGCCAATCAGCACGCCAGTCTCTATGCTGATTGGCCCATTGTAGCCGCAGGCGGCGATGGTCGTGCGTTAGGGGGATCCTGTATAAAGGAGTCCGTGCGCGCAGTCCACACTGCAGCAGACGTCTACGAATTGATGAAGCACACAATGAAACACCTGTAGCTATTGACCACAGTGCTGCCAATTGTCTAGAGGAAGCTGTACGGTCCGTCCGCGCCATGCGGACCAGGTGTCTATCATCGCGAGCTGACGTCACATTTCGGGGTCCACTCCCGGATTTCCGAGTTGTCCGACACTCGTCCGTCCACTGCTTCCAAACGCGCATCACTGTGCTGCTGTTACGCTGCACACGAGAGGCTACTGCACGATACGACAATCCAGCTTCACGAAGGCCGATGATTCTCCCTCGTTCAAACTCTGTAAGTTGTTCAAATCTCGCTCTCTTTCGTCGACGAGGCATAAGTACAGATTGAGTTAACGTTTACCACTAGCAGATAACCACCGATAACCATACACGCCTCGCTACAGCCGTCTATTTATTCGGATCCATCAGCCGTTCAGAGGGCGCTGCTCAGCATACGCATGCGCTACGGATTTGCAATTCTAATCATTTGCATATCATGCGCTACTTTGCATTTCCTGAAAATTTCAGCTCACTCGCGTAAGTCCTTCATGGTGTTGCAATTTTCACAAACGTGAGTGTATATTATATCGTAAAATTGTCTTCCTAGTAATTTCGAGAAGCAGAAAATAATAGAAATATCTTGGTAGTCAGGTGAAAACTATATAAGGCCAAGAGAGAGAGGGGCTTTGCTCGCAGGTGTTTAGTTATTGTTGCTGCGAGTTATTAGTTCAGCGTGAATCGAGATATCTCCGCGTTAGCTTTCTCTTTAAATGCGCTTTACATTGCGTTATGTTTAACGTTATTAGTAAGCTACTGATTACTAAGTGTAACTACTGATTATACTCAATGATACTGAGAATACCTGTACGAGTACTTCTGAGGAAAATTCTAGAGCTTTGAAGAGTTTCTTTTGATAAAATAAATTTTATTAACGTATCATCGGACTTGTGTGCATTCAGTTTATTACGAACCCGTACGTACGCAACGCAGCAATATTGTAATACATTTTTGAATTACTTGTAATGAATAGGCATGAAATATTTATTGGTTCACAGGTTTAGAACTTAAATACACAAGCTTAATTTTAGACCTGTTCGAAAACAGAACATGTGATGCTGATAATTTAAATTCGTCTATTCCCTTATATTTTAACTAAAAATAATTGTTCAGATTATCTACTATTTGAACCTGAATCAAGTTAACTAAGAACGTTCCACTCTACAATATCAAAAGAATTTACAACCTCATGGGATTATTTAATGACGATATTTTGAAAATGTAATTATAATTTGGTTAGATGCTCTCATGAAGGAAGAATTGAAAACTGTCATCTTAAATTTCCCAAGATATTGGTATTTAACATTTAAAAGCAATATTTATCATATATATGTATATATAAATATCTTTTTAATTATACATGTGTCCTCTTCAGTTTCACTTAATGTACTCCCAGTTGACTCCTACTCATTTTCAATGCATTTATTAAATTTTATGCTCGTTCGTCCTTAATATATTCTAAGTAAGAGTATGTTCTGATAATTAAAGCTATGTTCGATGACCTTATTTTAAGAAGCTAAAATATATATTGCATTTGTTTACAAGAAGCTTTAATGTATGTTGTTTTAAAGCAAGATGTTTCCAGATTTTCTTCGATTTTGTTTCTTTTTTTAGTTGCTGTTTTTTTTAGGGGGAGAAGGATGTTGACTTCTTTATAGATCTCTCAGAAGATCAGTGAAGTCAGATAGACGCTCGATTATTAGATGTGTAACAGAGGTAAACTATTTTTAAATGTAAGCGATAGGAAAAGTTTCAGCCGAAAAGGTAAGCAAAAAGTTGACTTTAAACTGTTTTAGGCATTTACGTATCAAAATCATATTGTAATTTCATGATTTTCATGTTTTTCAATTTTCCCAGCATTTTGGAACTTTAATGTTGAAACTCCACGGTATTAGACTGCGATATGAGGATTAAACAACAGTTATTTTTAAAAAAATAAAAAGAATGTGCTTCATGTCCTTCTTCTTTTTTAAATTTTGTGCTGTTGACTTAGTTTTTTATAAATTTAAATTAAAAAAAACATTGGAATTTTCATTTTCAATGCATTTCCTTTCATATGGAACTATTACGGGCATAGTCACGGACCATCACCGGTTATGTGTCAGAAGGTGAAAACTTTAAATTCTTCAGATCCTACTGATCTACTACTACTATTCTTTAGATCCTAACCAAAATTCTTTGTAATATATTATGACGAATCGAATACAGCATACTTCATCTAAAATCTCGTTTCCATGAATTCGCCAACAGTTGTCATGTTAGAATCTATAATATTTCAACATCTTGTTATGGTGGATGCATCAAGAAAGCAAATATGAGTAGAGATTAATAAATTCATCTCTAATTTGCAAGTGGGAAAAGCGATATATATTACAAAAGATTTAAATGATAAATTTAAAGGATTTATCAGTTTTTGATATAATTCAAGATTATTCAATAAAAGCCGTCAGATTTCTCTTGTGGAATGCAGCTGAATAGTTGAAAAAATTGAACAATCCAAAACTGTTTGAACAATCCAAAACTGGGTAACCCTAACTTGCAGCAGAACTTTATAAACATATGCAAAATTTCTTAATTCAGTTAATGTTGAAATGATACTCTAATTTTCTGGATATAAAGACGAGTAGAATGAAGCATATATCTACATCTATAGATGGAAAAAAATCAAGGAGAAACAAGAATTTGTAATACTGGAATGAGTTAATATTTATCAGAAGCTAATTTAATATCTTTGGTTAGCATGGCCAGTTTTTATTGCAAAGACATTTAGTTCTGAAAAACGATAGTAGTAGATGAGGAGTTGTGTTATGTAGGTGTATGCCATCAACTGAAAAAGAAATGTTTCGTTTATTTATGAAGTAATTTAGTAAAACTAATGAGCTGCTAATTTTAAATGAATTTTGAAATTATCAGCATAAAAATACATGCAAAGTAATTTCAAATTCTCCCAAACCAATTACTAATCCTGCTTCGCCTATAATGAAATTCTCGCAGTCACCCTATTAGTGAAATTTAGTCTAAAATATCAAATTGTGCCAAAACAATATTACTAATTAAATTAATTAAATAAAATAAGCAGATCATATTATGTCTGATTTTCGAATGAAAATAATACTGCACACCCATATTTTTTATATCTTATACTAATACAACACAAGATATTCACTCAAACGTATCTTCCTGTAAATGCATAATATATAATAACTCAGTCACTACTACTGCTATCGTCACCAAACTTTTTGCATTTCTTTTCTGGGTCCTGGAAGAGGTCGTCGTCCACTTTTTTCGAAAAAACAAAGTAGCTAAAATCAGAGATATTAATTCAAAATTCGTAAAAATTAATTAAAAACTCGGTATTTTCAACAAACTTCCAACATCAAGTACAGCGTTAAAAAAACGGCAAGCAGAAAAACATAGTAACAAATGGCAAAACTGGCTTTTTGCACATCCCCCCAAGGTAAAAGATGTCAACGAAAGTAAAAGATTTTAAATATAGAAAAAAGATTAAATAAGAGCTCAAGTCTAAACGTATACTCAATATATATATATTAAGTATAC
>KK115735.1:45739-94169 GCA_000611955.2 Stegodyphus mimosarum
CAGTCCTGCTTTGTAACTGCAGAATTGAAGTAAATTAAACTTAAAGCAACAAAAGTAAAATTAAATTGATTCAAAACAAGGCAATTCCCCAACAATATTACTAATAGGAACCGTGGATAAGAGGTCACACATTGTATCTAAACAAATCAAAATTAAAATAAGACTTCATCAGTAGAATAAACTCGAAAAATAAAAATGTGAAAATGAAAATTAATAAAAATTATAAAAACTATAAAAATATGAAAATATAAAAATAAAAATATTAATCTCCCTTTATTGAAATTCCAGTTCAGAACTCATCACGGGTGAAACGAATTAAAGTTTCATAAAATCGATTAATATGTTTCGAATGCATGTTTCTTTCCTCTGAAACATTTAAGATCAATAAATTCTTATTTTAATTTGGATTTGTTTAGATACAACGTGTGACCTCCTATCCACGGTTGCAATTATTAATATTGTTGGGGCATTTCCTTTTTTTGATTTCAATTTAATTTTATTTTTGATGCCTTAAAATTATATATATATATATATATATATGTATATATATATGAGTTAAAAAACCCAAAAAGCGTTCTCTATGTCGTCGCAAATGTTGTTTCTGAAAATTTTTAATGCAAATCATTGAATATTATGCGCAAGATGATCAAACGGTTCACAGAACGTGTATAAGAAACAATCTAGGTGAGCCAAACCTTTCTTTAATACAAACCCTACCTATTACAATGCATTTTCGTCTGTTTTTATAGTCCATTAGAAGAAAAATTATTTATCCCTTTTCCAAAACTTAGTCATTGACAGCATCTATAGTATCATCATGACATGCAAAATTTGAAGGACTTAGATTACACTTACAGATCTGTAAGTATAATAAAAATGTTTAAAGCAAGGTCTGGGAAACGTGAAGAATGAACTAACGCTTCAGTCTTAGCAGACGTATATTTACGGCCCAATATCATAATAATCAAGAATTTCGTTCGACAGCCTCCATCTTCATTTAATCTTTCTGTCTTCGCAGAAAACTTCTATTGCCTTACATAATATTTCTTGTGAGAATATTTTTAGCCTTGAAGGTAATCAGCCGTTGAAAATACTGATGGGTGAAAATGCTAGCCTTTGATTCACCCTTAGTACAGGTGACTAACGGCCCACTGTCATAATAGTAAAAAATTTCCTTCGCTAGCCTCCGTCTTTATTTGAACTTTGTATCTTCGCAAATGGCTTCAGTTTTCGATTTAATTAATTTACTTTTGTCTTGAATAATATTTCCTGATTTCTTGTAAATATTTTCAGCAAGGCAATCAATCAGTGAAAGTACCGATGGCTAGTAGTGTATCATTGTAGCAGTTAAACTACTAGAGAAACGTAAGTCGTAACTTTAGCTGATGATTCTGACGTATGATATTCTCTGCTCGCAGCAAAGTGGCATGTTTCCAAGTCATATTCTACTCACTCTAAGGGTCAAAATAGTACATGGACATTTCATTTATGGCTTCACATGTGTATAAACACACTATATTCTTCTGAAACTTTTCAGAATTGACTCAGATGTTTTCACATGATCAGATTTCACTGCCTCCATTAAATAGTTATGTTAGGCCTACTTAGTTTAAAATTTAGTCTTCGAGTAGTAAAACACAGAAGCTATTTAAAATGGCAAAGCGAAATGGTTAGAAGAAAAATTTGCTATGATATTTTTTCGTGGCACATTAATGCCACATAAAGATATATGTACTTATTAAATAAAGGAAAGACTTAATTATTCAAAATCAAGCTGTGCATTTATATCGTTGGTTAATTTATTTTTAATTTACTTTTTAAATACTTCAAAATAATTTCCTTTCTGGCGTTAATTTTTTTCTCTATTTTCCTTGCGATATTATATTTTTCGTCTTCAGTATCAAAACAGTATTAATCAAAATGTATTTCTGGACGATACATAAGGGAATACTATATTTGTGAAAAAAGAAAGGATAATATTTCTGTTTCATTATACGAACACTTTTTTCCATGTGACCTATTCAACTATTAGAAATCGTTGAACGGATGAGGAAATTATATGAAAGGAAATAATGCAATTCCGGGAAAGTATTATTGAGTACACTATTATAGATGTAGCTGAGAATATCGAATAGAATGTGTTCAATCTCCTGGAATTCCATTCATTTCTTTGGAAGGAAATAGCTTTCATTTCTTAGGTATTCCAAAGAACAAATTCGTCTAATGGTTATGAAACAATGCTCTTAATTCGAAATAATTGATAAAGTAAGATTTCGACAAATTCATTTTAAATCCAGCTGGTCTGTTTTATCTCCTTTTTATGCGTGAGCATGCCCATATATATGCCCGCCCACAATCCATATTATACATGAAATATAATACCTACATGAAATATAAGGCTATATATACATACCTATATACATAAAGTACTGTTCCAGCTCGCGCAGTTTTACTGTCCAATTTTTTATATTTATATTAAATCATTATTATGAGTTTTTTAGTTCTTATTAGTTCCACCACTTCTAAGAAGGATATTTGTTTTAGATTTTGATGTCATTTTAAAAGCACACCTTTGAAAATTTCTGAAATTTAATCTTTCTTGTATGTTGCTTTAATGTGTATTTATCAAACTCACAAAATTTTTTGTTTCAAATTTTCAAAATTTTTGGCTCTACATTTCTTCAAAAGCCTTATCTCTCATTAATTCATAATAAAATTTTTGACTTTCATAACTCTTTTTTTAACATCTCTCTCTCTCTCTCTATATATATATATATATATATGCGTGTGTGGGATTGTCCCTTACTATTCTTAATGTCTGCGAATTAACTTCAGAGATGGCTACTGGATTCTATGTCTAGGAGTTCTTAATAAACTAGCCCAATTTTTAAATAACTTGAATATTTATTGAAAACACGAATAGTTACTGCATAGTAATCATTTCATAGATTCATAGATTACATTCGCAATCATTTCACATAATCATTCGTAAGTGGAAAGAGGTGAGATTATTTATAAATATATATAATTTTATATCTTAGAACGTCATGTCATGGAAGCGTCTTTTATCTTAATGGCGGCATCGCCTTGATAGCGGTATCGTCTGTCGTCTATAACCAGAAAAAAAGAGCTTTTTCACACAGCTTGCAGTGCTGTCTGATTGTTGTGGACAATGCCATTCCACACACACATATATATATATATATTACATTTACATATGTATATAAACGCAAAATAAAATTAAAAAATACGTTTAAACTTCGTCCCATATTCAATTTGTAATAAGCCACATTCAAAAACGAAACAACCAGAAGCACAGTGGTAAACTGCAAGAAACAGAGGGACAAAATGTGCCAAAACCAAAAATGAAATACGAAGTTTACATCCATCGTTTGTGCAACAGATTAAGTAAATGAATAAGTAAATTAAATAGCATCTTCTTGAACCGACAGTATTTATTTATTATTGTATTTATTCATCATTATTTATATATATATATAGAGAGAGAGAAAGAAAGATATATATATATATATTGTATATACATATCAGTATTTACTTATTGCTAGACAGACAGTTAAGATGATAGCTGGAGATATAGATGTAGATACACGTCTGATAAAAATTTTTCATAGACGGGGATTGTCGTTGTGCTGACGCAGAACATATTTCTCAATGAATCAGACGAACAGTTATGGCTAAAGCATCACTGGTAGAGTAAAATACTTTACGCTTACTTTAATTGCTTTTTAGAAATACAATGACAGGTTCCACATATTTACAGCATTTGAGAAAACACAAGTGTTGATGTCAGATTAACATAGCAGCGTAAGTAGAATGTGAATATTAGGATATGATTTAAAAATCACTAAATTGCTTGTGTCTCTTGCTTGATCCATTTTCATTATCATTCTATAGAAGACTTAAGTTTAATTTTGGTATTATGTAACAACATGCATTTTTAGCATTATATAAGAATCATTTGATTAATTAATGTTTAATTAATTAATGACAAATTAATGGTTTATTTTTAAATTACTCACTTGAGAAAGATTTATTATCAGCATTTCACTTTTTAAGATAAAAAGTTAAATAATTAAATTAAATAGGTGACTTAAAGGTCCATTACAAATTAATGTCTTACATTATAATGTGTATATAAGGTAATTTGTATGCGTATACAAACTGCCGGAATTGCAAAGAAATTTTTTTGCATAATAAAAGTCGCTGCAATAGTAATGAAAGGAGTATAAAATTAACGTTCTTATCTGAACTCCGAGTATTCCTATCATTATCTCCATCATTCCTTCTTCATTCGCATTCAAGATGATGCTATTCCTTTCAGTTCGATTATATTTCTCTGAGTTATCATTCTCAGATGATAATTAAAATATTGGTTTTACAATTCATGACGCCTTTTACCTGCGGTAAAAGATTTGGCTGTTATGCTTTTGTAACGTGTTTAAATGCATGTTTACTGTGAATCTTTTCCTTTCTCAAAAACCACAAGAATTACCTTGCCTGGTCCTTTTTCTTCTACATTTCTCTCTCATAATTCTGAATTATTCACTGCGACTTTGTATGAATCTAACTTTTGAACTTATCCATTAAATTTATGGGATAGAAAACTGGTACTTAAGTTTTGTGCACACGATTTAGAAGTAAAGGAATTAAAACAGAGGTGGTAATTGTCCGTTCACTGCTGAGACCGACTGCCGACTTGCTATAATACAATATTTAACTTTTTCAAGTAGCAGAAGGGATCCTACTGTCTCCCTCGAGTAGCTTAAAAAACTTAGGCAATGTATGCAATGGAGGTTGAAATTAGAAGCCACATGAATTTAATATTTAGAATTCGGTGAATATATGTTGTTGCTGTTGCTTATGCTCACTTGTCTGACGCAGTTAGCCCAAGCCCACGAAATTCCTCGTGGTTAGAAGCGCTAGATTACGCCTACCGTTGGCAACAGCTTTGAGCACGTAACAGGAAACAGTGCGATTTGGCCCATTTCCGCCCCCAATATTAATGGAGAACACAACTCTTCCCTTTCACCAAACCACACGAGAGGACTTTCGGCTAACTGAATATTTAGAGTGCTGCCATGCCGCTCCGACACTGTACATTTACAAAGATCCATACCTTCTTCGGGATTAAATCCCGTGCTCTTCAGCAAGGCAGTCAGCGACGCTAACCACTATACCGGTTGGGCAGCACTCGGTGAATATATTCATTTATACGGCCTATCTTTTAAGACCAGACATTCCTTGCAACTGTCTAAGTCTTCTTTTTCCGTTTTCCTAGAGAGTTGGTCGAGGTAACGTTCAAAAGTGTGAATAGAGATACTAAAGCAGCGCCCCACCCATCAGTTAATGTACTGACGTTAGACAATGCTGACGTTAGACAGTAGTAGTTTTGCTGACGTTAGAAAATGCTTGTAAACTTCTGTGGAAGAACTAGAAAGCGTAACAATCAGTTTTACATCTGTCTTCCAGTGAGGTGATTATTCTGCGAATTTTGCTAAATCTCCAAAAAAATCGTAAATATGCTAATCATACGAATTTAGCGTTGAAAGCTTCTCAAAATGCGTAACAATGGACAGTCCACGAAATTTCTGCAAGGAAATGTTTTTGAATTAACCATCGAATTTGTTGATTCTAGAGCAAAACCAAAAACGTGTCAACTTCCACCTGACACTGAAGTGTAGATAAGTTATATCTAGTGGATAGGACGAAGAAAACAACAAAACAGTGAATATCGTATTTGCGAATTTATAGGCTATATTTTTAACCTAAAATTTTGTCTAAAACTAGAGTGGGGTCTATGCTGGAAATAATGAATAATTTCGGAGCAATTTCCTATCACTAAATATCTTTATATACTATTTTATTATAAAAATTGTACCTGGGATCTCTATTTGAAACTTAATATATTTTATTGTTCACTTTGATTATCAGCGTTTTTTGAGTATTTATTTACAGATGATGCGATATATATTGGGTCGTCTTCTGATGAATATATGTTGAAAATTTACATGACTTTTTTGACACCATTTCCTTGCCGTATAATTTTCTATCAAGCCACAACCCATATGAATATCTGAGACAAGGACTGTTTCTTAGACTATAGCTACCACATCTATAATCGAGGTAGAAGCACTGAAACCTTAAAATGATGGTTGGTGAGCACATCAAGCAGTTACAACATACCAAGCATCTATTCCATATCATAATCATGCTAGTTTTCTCCTTCCTCATCTTGGTCTTCATAACTTTGATCGGTTGGCTATGAGAAGCTGTCAGTATTCAACATAGACCACCGATGAGCAGTGCACCTTAATTTCAGCCAATCTATAAAAGGATCTGTTCTGAGCCTTCATGTTAAACTCCTACTGATATTCAGGGTAGTAGTTTTTCATTCTACAGAGTTATACGTTTTAAAATGACGTAAGGGATAACTTGTTTCGTCAGTGAGGATGTGTATGATTACGATGAATGCTGCTTTTCTTCTTCCTCTGTTAATACTACAACTGTTTTTCGTCTGCTTGATTCACTATAGTGTCAGAAGAGAGGAATAACACTATAGCGTCAGAAAACAGGAATTTCATCAGCATTCTTTATTTCTGCCATGTTGTAGATGTGTGTGTCTTAAGGTGGGGACACTCTTTTAAAATGCGAGAAATTTCTCTGGGTCCTCAGGCGTTAGGATGTGGCTGCAACGTTGAAGTTCGATGGTTTCATATCGTGCCGTGAAACATATTGTCTAGCCGTAATTTTTCTTAAACTTTCTTTCAGGAATTTTCTTATTTTGAGCAATTCTTTGGGTGGGAGTTAAATCATTTCAACAGGCAGGTGAAAGGTGATGGAGGACGGGGACACCTGGTATCTAACAAAGGTAAGCAGGTATATGTCCCACGTACTCCACTATCTTGCACCGGCATCTCCCTCGAGTCCCAGAAGGCTTGCCTAGGATTTGCATCTGGTCTGCAATGCCTGGATGCATTTGCTTCTCTGCCATCCGCAGAACTATATAGTTCGCCTTTTCTGCTCAGCACAATCGCGAATGGGAGAAATGCAAATTTCTATCTCTAACAGTTTTAAAAAATTTATTTTATATAAAATAAGAAATATAACTTTTCACACTTTCCTCCGGTCCATGCACATGTATTCAGGAGAAGACTCTACTCGTTACAAAAGTAAAACACAAAAATGTGACATCTCTGACAAAAATTGACTGAGGTATTTGATATTAAAATCGAGAATCAAATTCAAAGGTCATACACAAATTGAAGACTGAAATGTTTGCATTTTTATGCAACTAAAAATAAAATACCTTTCAGAAAGAAGTTTCTAATGTTAAGAGATTATATGACAAAAAGTTCTACGGAGATTACACTGAAAGAAATTAATCAATATAATTTTTTTCAAAAATGGATATCGTATTCATAGAATCATAACATTCGTATTCTAAAAATACCAGCAGGCTTCAATACTGACGCGTAGCTGAGTCATAAAATTATTGGCGTTAGTTAAAAGTGAAAATTATTTGCACTTTAATGAAGTTTTTACAGTTACCACATTATAATTCTAAAGTAACACAATTTCACGAGAATATTAATAATGTACTTTTAGATTTTGAAAATTTATAAATTACCTGTGAGAAAATTCTTTCGGGACACCAAATATAATAAAATTAAAAATTTAGACACTAATAAGTCATTAAAGAATATTAATGAGTGGAACGAAGGGGATATAATGTTTTCGAATTATTCTAATTAATTTATTACCCAATGCATCAATGCAAACTCAAACTGAAGTCAAATATCATAAATTTTAATTAAATATCTCGGTTAATTTTGTTAGTACGGAAGCCAAACATTTTGCATTTTGTTTTTACAACGAGTGCAAAAGATTCCAAATACGATGGATGTTAATAAGCTCCTGGCTTTTATTACTTCTAGTTGAAACAGGAAAATAAGTGTAAGCTCATTTGAAAATTTGAAATCTTACTCTGTTAAGTGCACAAATATCAGGGGCTTCTAATTCATACAATGTTTCTGTTGGAAATTAAAGCTCAGATATGTAAGCAAGTTTCTCGTCTTTGGAGTTATGGGCCAAGTGTCCTTCATACAGCACTGTTAAAAGCACTATATGGTTTTAAGACTGCGTCATTGAATATGAGCTCTGCAGTGGGCTCCCTCAAACAGCAACTAACACCACAACATGTGATGTTGCCCATCAGTTAATTCTTGACGACCGGAGAATATCCGTAAAACACTTAACCCAGATCCCTCACCCCTTACGGAAGCACCTGAGGTTTATAATTACTACAAACCTAGACACGGGCAAGCTTTAGCCAAGTAGGTGCTTAAAGATTTAACAGTAATCAGGGGAACAGTGTTAACAGCTGAGACACCTAAAGTATTTTTTTTAATTTTAAAACATACAATCTCCCTGTGCACAGCAGATGTACAACACGAGACTTACAGAAGTAAGCTAGCTGAAACATTAAAAGTTTAAAAGTTGGATGCATAATAAAACGAACAAAAGCAGAGAACAGCAATCTGGACTTCACCAAAACAGATACGTTCAGTGGCCACGCCGAATATTCTCAAATCGTTCTGCAAGCATAATCTAGGGCCATCCAATATAGAGCATGAGAAAATCAAATGTTCTACGAACATCCATATAAATTGTTTGTTCTTAGATTGAAACGAAACTGGTAACTTACAAATTTACTGTGACCAGATAAAAACTGAGAAACTTTAAAATTAATAGAGAGGAAAGACTCAGAATAAAATCTATTGTAAATAGAAGGAAAAAACTTTTGGTGGCCTCACCATTACAAGATGAAATTTATTCCTCATTCCACTTAGCTAAAAGCTTTTTATAATGAAAGGACTTCCAATAGGTCTTTGGAATACTAATGTTGATATCAATGGGCATCTTTAAGGCATCTTTAGCTAAGAAATCAGCTCTTTCATTTGCATAGAAACCCTGATTAACGCGCACATAAGCAAAGCGGACATCAATTTCCCTATTTCTAAGCGAACTGACAGTTTATAGAGTTTCAATAACTAATTTGTCTCTTCTGGCAATACTGTTAAAAAAGTGAAGAAAAGAAAGAGAATTAGAACAAACAAGGTATCTTGGGGATGCTGTCTCGTTGTCCTTGATCCATTTGATGACAAAATAAATACACATAAGTTCTTCTTCAAAAACTTGCATTCATTCCGTATATGGTTTTTAAAATAACAAACCTCAGAATGGCCTTCAAAAAGAACAAATGCAAGGCCAACCTTGTTGTTATCTTGCTGCCATCTGTAAAGAAAACCATATGAAAACTCATTTCAGTAGTCTCTTTATAATCGCAGAAATTTATGAGTTCTAAAGTAGCTAGATAAGGAAGAACAGGGAAGGGAACATTTCCATTTATTCAGTCTTCCAAAGTATCAGTTGCCAATGCCTCGAAACTATTACTCTTATTTCAATTTCGAAATCAATAAGCGGAACTCCTGCAAGAACAAAAGTAGCCTCGTAGCTTAAGGTTCTATTTTTAAAGCTACATGGGATCTTTTTGCTATGTTAATAATTAAAAACGAAACCTAACTTCACATTTATGATCCTGAAACATAAAAACAATCAAACTGAAATCATCACTGGGAGTCCCGGCGGCCTAAGAACGTTTTTCACCAACAAACAGGCTAAAATGGTCATGGCGTCTGTTTTTCAACAATAGTATTCTGTTGGTGTATTACCTACATTAGCGATCCAGTATAACCGGACAATATTATGATAATCTTTTGGACCAGTTGAACGAGGTAATTAAGACGAAACGTCTAGGGAAGTTTACTAAAGGGATTTTTTTGCTGCATGACAATGCACCTGCACACACGTCCAGTGTTATGGTTGCCAAATTGATGATCTTTGTCTATATCCTCCCTATTCACAAGATAAGCCCCTTCAGACTATTATCTGCTTCCGAACTTGAAGAAACACCTGAAACACCTGTTGTGGGTGCTGAGGATGCCAAAGTGACTGCTTATAGTTGGTTTAGGGACCAGTCGAAAGGCTTTATTTGAACGGACTAGAAAAGCTTTAACAACGATGTAACAAATGCATCAGTCTCATAGGACTGCATGAACCATATTGAATAAATCGATCATTTCATAACTCTGGCTGTCTTCTTTCTAAACAAACCCATGGACTTATCAACTCTCTTTAAGTATAGGCACTGAATGAGCTTGTAAATTTAACTTCGTGCTTTATATGAAATTATCTTTTAAATATAAAAATATTAAAACATTAATCTCCGCATTATTTAAAACAATTTTGTAACCAAACGTGTATATCTATGGCCAACGTTTGCGAACATAAAGGCTGGGTTAAGACTTTTGTGGACACGGTGTATATCAATAGAATTGATTCGAGGTCGAGATATTTCGCTGTCTTTATGCGAAGAAGTTGCCAATTTTGTAATGTTTTCTCAAGAGTGTAATTTGTTTTGTAATTTCATCGCTGCAAGATTTTTGTACCTATATAAAACTTTCTTTTCACCTCTCGATTTATATTATCTTCTGCGCGTCCACCAGTGGTCGAGCGATAAACTCGCTGAACACTGGTAGTTTGGTGTGGGGCATTGGTGTTTTCGTGGATTTCCCCTTGTGTAAAGTGTATGCTAGTCAATTTCCTTTAGAAAGTTCTCCATAAAGGCATCCCTCCCTGTAGGCATACAGACGTTGAGTGCTTTGCCATAAATAAATAAACCAGACCATTATCTTGTGCATAATTGCAAATGTTGCATAATGCAAGCAATGCACTTTCACTGGACCTGTGTTAAAAACACTCAATAAGTGTTAACTATTATTTCGTTCCTTTGCTTGGAATTTGTGATGCTGCCATTTTTTTACTGCCATAGGCTGAATCTATTGGCTGAATTCTAAATTTTTATATTTTTTCCAAGTATGTAATTCCGGAAGCGGTGTGCATACCATTTGAACATGTCTAAACATGATATTTTGATATTTCATTGCGGGTCAGCAATAAAATACACATGATAAAAGGCATTATAAATGAAAGCAAAAATAATTTTAAATATATGAAAAGAGATGAAAAACCGAATCATCTATAAAATAATTAGGATCGTGAAAAAAAAAAAGGAACGAGTAAACAAAATGGTATTTTTCCGACTTTTGCCTTGAATTTGAGTTGCTCAACATTTTTATTTTGTAAAGTTAATTTCATCTTATGAGATAGGTTAGATGCCTGACATGTTTTGAATTTTCATTTCATCGTGAGATTCCACCTACTTAAGAAAATCGTGAACAAACTCATCAGAGGCTTAAGAAGTTTTGCCATAATCATTTATCTCCCCAGCGATTTTCTTATTTCTATGTTTTCCCACGCGACTGAAGAATTCGCACATTGCATATATATTCCTAATGGTTCGGCTGCTATTACTTTTCGTTCAGTTAAAAAATTTTAGAGCCAACCTTTGCAGAAAATGTACACATTCCATTAGTAGGAAAATCAGAAGGGAAATCATTGAGTTGCATTTTAATGTATTAAACGCATTTAAGTGATTTCAGATTTTTGATTTTCAATCCAACTTGAAGAATTAAGTGAACATGCATCAATTACATTTTTCCCTCTGGAACATAATCATGGTTTAACAGGAATGATTGATTCACATACTTGTCGGCCTCAGAAGTAATTAAATTACAACATACCACCACTTTCGTCTGAGCGAAGTTTAGCTTTTCCGCTAAATGTTAAGCATATTTCTCCGTTCCTAATTTAAATTTAAATCTCGTAAAAAAAACTATCATTTGTTAGAGAAACGAATTTTTTTTTATATTTTTCAATAAGACTTCTTTGAAATTAGCTTCGCGAACTTCGTGTCGTTGAAAGCAAGCTATCAGACAGAACAGCAAGGAGATTATGTATGCTACGGGTACAGCAATGTTTGACTTCTGAAACTGAAAAATTTATGCAATCGTTTTGTAGAAAGCAGAAGACATGAAAAATGAGCAATGCCCTAGCCGGGACTCGAACCTCGGACCTTTTGAATACGCGCCGAGTGGGCAGAAAAAACATTTTTATGTCCAGCGCGTGAGACTGTGTATCGGAAATTCTAAAGATATGCTCATTTTAAAATTATTTTGCGATATTGCTGTTGAACTGAATTTTATGGTTTAAGTGCGAAGAACGTGATATTTAATAAATAAAGGAAACACACAAAATGTTAAAAAAACGCCCCTTTGGACGTAATTTAAAATCTGAAACCTTTCAGATTTCTCCTTTTTCTCTCTCTCTTTCCTCAGTTCATCATATTAATGTTCAACTTTCTCAGTAAAATGACTTGCAAAGTTTATTTTTGTTGTGTGTATCTTTTTATTTTTAATATCCCGTGTGCTAAATCTATTAGTTAAGCGTTTATTCATGTTCAACACATGTTCTGGCACTTACGCCACATAAAATTCAAATCAATAGCAAAATCACAAAATATTTAAAAACGGAATATCTTTAGAACATCCGGATATACATTTAAAACTTCTGATTTAGATTAGATGGATTTAGAATTACCGATATTCGCGCACCACTGGAGAGAAAAATGTTTTATTCTATACAGAGTTGCCACTATTTGCTTCCAAATCGTTGAGTTTGTTAATAAAAAATTCATTAAAGTTTGAGAAGCTATGAAATTTAAAATTCGGGCTTCCAGTTTCTTGTCTAGGACTACATTATTTAAATTTTGATGGCCAGAATTTTCGTTCGTTTTTTCAGTGCGAGGAACATATATACATGCATATTATTCATTATTTAATTTCTTCAGAAATAATACTGAGCGATAATATTTGGTGGCAACAATTTGAAAAGTGATACAGCTGTTTATAGTGGACGGCGCAAAATCCCATTTCGAGACTAATAGCCCATTCGATTTGACGCCCTTATTGGCTAATAACAAATTAGCTAAAAATAAATCTTACATATTTAAGTCGTTTAAAAAGAAATAAACTTCCAATTATTTTCACTACAAACATTCGTAAGTTCAGACACTAGGCTCGTCTGTTGTTATTTCAAGGCCAAGACAAATTAAGCTTTTTGTTAATACATTTAAGTGCTTACAATTTAATTTATTAGTAATTAAATTAATAAATTGAATTTTTATTTAATGTAGATTGTTTTAATATAAAAAGTTAATACAATGAATTTTATGTTTTCAGGAGCCATTTAACCCATTTTGATGAATGCTAACTAGAATGGCCTAGAGTTGTCGGTAAATAGCAATGTTTTTCCAGTTTCGGATTTTATGTAGATTGGGGTGCTGAACTTCAAGCTTCTGGAAAAAATAGAGGTCCGTTTGACAATTTTTTAATTAAAAACAAATGTATTAAAATTTATTAATTCAAAAATATAAAACTTTAAAAAATGTGCTTATTTATTTAAATAGATTTAGACGAAAATAAGATTAAGCGATTTCGTTCAGGGCTACTGTAAATAAAAATTAATATCATTGTTGTTCTTTATTTAAATTAAAAATTTATTATTTATTTAAGTTAAGTTTTAAATAAAGAGTTTTAAGTAAAGAGTTGTCGAAAATATTTTAATTCTGCACTTCGTTTCGCATTTCAAAATGCATACGTTTTTTCGAAATAAATAAATAAATAAGAATTAACTTATTTTAATTGCTAAAAATAAATATTTATACAGTAAATATTGCGCAAAAAAAATTCTGTTGTCTTTTAAATAAGTAGATAATTTATTGTCTAGTTAGTTCGATCAAATAAAGACTTAACTATACTCAGAAAGATTTAATTCCATAAACATTCATTATTTTTACAATGGGCTATCGAGCCTAAATCTATAGATGTAAGGGAAATAATTTAATGAATTTAAACTTACAGAATTCAAAGGCTATTTCGATTAATGAAAGCTCCGTGTACTGTGTTTGTATTATCATTATGCAAATTAAAATGTCTAGAAAATTATATGCATATATTTATCTTCAGCCGAATATTTAGGAAAATTCAGATATTTACTTTAAATTAACGAATTTATTTCGCCGCCATAATAATAATATTTTTATTCGAAATAATTGCGACTCAAAAGGTTCCTCATGACGAATGAATTCAGCCTAGTTTTTATCTTGGTTCTGCATATGTTTATATAACGCTACGAGGAGAAACTAAAGTGCCTTTCACAGTTGCTAAAATTAAAACAGTTAAAAAATTTTAATATTTGGATTTTAGAAAGATTAAAAGATTTTTTTCTTATATTAATTAAAACTAAAGTTCAGAGTATTACTTATGAAATAAGGAAGTAATATTTCGGAATTAAAAAAAATGTTTATGTATTGAATAAAACAAAAACTGTTTAATAGATATGCGTCAAATTGATCCAATAAAAGGGGTTCGTGTGCTTGTAATTAGACCATATGGAAAACAACGTAGCAAAGATATACAAAACGCATGTATTATGATCATCACATCTCGAAAGACCAAATGCGTCGAAAGAATGTGCAATGGAAATATCCAGCTAATAACGGCTATGATATCCTCTAGTTGAAATGCATGCTTGAAAACGGCGAGGTAACTTGACAATAGTGTTGTTGACCGCTGACTGTGGCAGTAGTACCCATTCCTGTAGTAATTCATGTCGGAGCTCATGGAGGGTGTCTAGCGGCACACTGCAACCGTCGTCCCAATTTGTCCTACACGTGCTCTATGGACTTCAAGTCCGGTGATCTAGCAGACCACAGCAGATGTGAAATGGTTTCCCTCTATGTAACTCCGCACCACTTGAGCTCTATGCGGGCGGCCGTTATCGTCCATAAATATAGCGTTGCTACCCATTGCAGCGATAAAAAGACGCACAAGAGGGTATAGAATTTCATCGCGATATTGAGCGGTTGTGAAGGAACCACATGAATTACGTAGAGGTCGGTGCCGGCGTTCGTTGCTATTCCGTCACATACAAAAAAGCCTTTTCCTGTGTAACGGTCTCTTTCGATGACGTTTGGCGCCCGATAGCGTGTCTCTGACTCTCATCATAGCTTTGCCCTTCGGGAATCGTTCTGGATGTTAAATCAAGACTTATACGCGAAGAGCACGTAACCCACTGCTCTGGTGCTCAACTGCAATGTTCACGGCCCCAACTCGCTTTGCCATGAGATGGGACAAAAGTACACAAACCACAGGCCGTCTAGCGTATAATTCCACTTTCATGCAATCGACCCGACACATTTATCGGGATATGAGCGACCTTGCAGCAGCAGACAGATGTGACGTGAAGAAATCGTCTTCCATTATGGTATTCCTCCGGCGTCCAAACCCATGTCTTCTGTAGAAGTTTAGATCCTTTTGGTAACGATTCCATAGCCTATTGATAACACTGCGATACACTTTCAGCTCTCTTGCAAAATTAGATTGTCTTGCACCAGACTGTAACATCTCAACATCCGTCCAACGTATTTCATCGTGAAAATGATGTCTTCAGTTCATGCTTCTCATGCTTTTTGCTTTGGTTTTCTCGGGATGCATGGAACTATCGCCGCTTGCGAACTGATGTATAAGTTCGGCAGGCTTCATTGTTGTGTGACTGTGGTATATGAACGAAATCGACAAAAGGCGTTGTTGTGAGACTGCAGTGTATTTTTTTATACTAACTTTGATTGTCTGTTTGCATTCAGCTATGCAACCTCTACCTCATGTAAATTAAATGTTTAAATTTCCCTTTATACATTCGTAATTTTTCTTTTAGCATTTGTTGCTCATCTTTTGAGCCCGAGTGTATATACTATATTCTGTAAATTAATGAAACTGGTATTTCGTACTTTACATAAATATGGAAAAATTCAGTCAATTTTTAAAGTAGTTACAGTCACTTTTACTATATAAATATTACATTTTTAATTCACATAATATTCATATAATTCCTTTTAAATTTTTAATTCGTATCTAATATATGTTATTTTGTAGGAAAAGCAAATAAATAGCATTTTAATATTAAAGATAAATTCTCTTTTTAATTATCATAATTTGAAAAGCATCCGAAGACATAGTACTTCCCATTCAAGCAGCCATTTTGTTCTGTTGTTGAACTGCAAAATATTTAAATACTCGCTATACTCACTCTAACTTTTAAGTTATAACATAAAATACATCAGAAAAATTACGTTTGTTTCTAAGTAAGACAAATACCATTTTTCATTATATAACAAATATTTGAAAGCAGAACAACTTCAACTGCAACATCAGCTTTAAGACTGTGGAGCTGGCAACCTCTTCTTAATAGAGTACGGTTACTATGTTGAGCAACAGGTCAGTTTACGCAAAACGATACTGATTTGATGAGTGCTCAAGCAATTTCCTGGAGTGTTCTGAAGTATGCAATGTTTATAAAACTCAAATTTATTTTTGTTTAGAAATCACTATAGTACAGAATTTTCACTTCGAATTTTTTTTTCACAGTCACTCTAAGACTGCTTGTTAAGAGTCGTCGGGAAGGCTCGAAGCTATGTCATTTAACCTTCTCATCATAGAGAACGTGAACCTTAAACACTAAAGGAGGCAAGTGATATTTTACCCTCTATGAAAGGGAAAGAAAGGCAGCACAACTGTTAAGTATGAAACGCGATATGGAAGATCTAATAGTATTATCCTCGAGGAAAGAAAATTTGATATTTTTACTTTTCGTGTTCCACAATTCATAATAAGTATTTACATCGTTGTATAGGTTTGCAATGATTTCGTGTAGCAGCTACTGTAGGGCACACCAAGATATGATCAATAATGAATCTCGATTTTGTTTCAGCATGGATGATCATCGAATATGAATTCGGAAGTGACGGACAACTGAATTATTCTTTCTACAAGTTTAGAACGTCTATACGAAATGTCGTAAGGCAAACAAAACCCAAAGCAATATATGAACTGTAAAGTGATATTGTGTAAGATGGCCCAAGGAAAACCGAATTGCACACGATAAACGTCATTTGAATTGACGTCTTTAATGACGTTGATAAGCGTCATGTCATCAATGACGTTGACAAGCGTCATGTCATCAGTCATGACGTCGGTCAAACATCGCTCATGACGTTAATAAACGAACCTACCTCTTGGTTTCGAAGAAGCAGTCAGCCAATTCTAGTTACTATAGCAACTCTGGATGACACTTCTAACGTACTATACTGATTCTCAACTGGACAAATATCTTAATATTTTGCTAGCCAAAGGAACGCAGACCAAGTTATGACTGCTAATAATATACGTGAGTATGCGGGGCTTAGTTTATCGTGTGTAATGTAAGAACCTGCAGCATCTTGTCAAGGCACCAATATATTGCCCAGCTACTTGTTAAACATACATTTGTTGTTATTAATAGCACCCCAAGTATGACTTCACGCTAACAAGCTATTGGGGTAGCCCAAGATAAGCCGAACCATAAATAAATGACGTTTATCGTGTGTTTTCCCTTTTTCCTTGGGCCACCTTGTATAATATCACCTTAAAATTCATATATTGCTTTAGGTTTTGTTTGCCATGGGACATTTCGTATAGACGTTCTAAACTCATAGAAGGAATAATCCAGCTGTTCCTCACTTCCGAACTCATACTCGATGATTATCCTTGCTGAAACACAATCGAGGTTAATCATTGAGCATACCTTGGTTTGTCAATTGTACACGAAAGAATTGTAAACATACAACGATGTAAATACTTATTATGAATTATGGAACAGGAAAAGTAAAGTATCAAACATTCTTTTCCCTAGAATAGCACTATCAGACCTTCCGTACATTGCACCGCACAAGAGAGGTGAATAGAAATTTATACTTTTGCACATGAAATATTAACCTTTATTTCAAACATAAACTAAAGATGTGAGATCACGTTCTTTCACATTCTGAATTACAAGGAATGTTTTAATATTTTACTCATGCCCCTAAAGCGCAATAATAAGTCTGAGCTTTTGTAGCTGCAGATACAAAATCATAACCCTTATCATGTTTTAGAATTATGAAGATATATTTACATCAACGAACGATGTTGAAAGACTTTTTTTCCTGGCATTTAACAGTTTCTTCACGTATGTGTCCCCAATTTAAGTGCTTCCCAATTATCCATAATTAGATTCTGTAGTACTGCTAACAGCAAAATACTGAGAATTAATCAAGATAATCGATCTCTTTTTTTAATTCTTCGAATATGAACATCATTTTAACTTATAAATAGTATATTTCTCAGGCTATTTGAAGTATATACTTGAGAGACTTATTTGAAAAGTGTAGATGTCCAGGAATTCAGAATTATGAAATAGCTTGCATACTAATTTATTAACTGCAACTCATATAACTGGATTCAAGAAATTTTCATAATATATTTCTAGAATAACTGGAAGTTAATTGCACTTCTAAGTTTTCGGTAGCTTTGAAAAGAATTTATTTAACATAAACTAAAATTTGAGTCTAGTGTCTGTAGAAAGCCTCATTTTACTTTAGGGAAAAATTGCCATTAAAGCTAACTTTTCTTTTAATTAAATTTTCTTTTTACTACTATTCCATTAGTTCCGATTTTTTTCCTTAATAGAAATTCTATGAAAGGGAATGAATAAATTATTGAAAAGAAAATTTAATGTAAAACTCATCGAAATAGGAAATTTGTAGGAAAACTGGAAATTAGATAGAAAGATAAACACTTTTTAGTATGCATTGAAAAGGAAATTCTGAACGTTATAAGTTTGATGAAACAAATTTTGTAACGAATCTAAAGGGATAACTATTCAACTAATATCCGCTAATTAACATTCATTTCAACCATGAATAGAAACATGCCAATGTAAATCTTGAAATTAGGTAGAATAATTTTATTTTGGCATAGATTTGAAATAAAACTCTATCGATTTCGAGAGCGATCATATACAAGTCCCTATTCTTTAGAAACAAAGAAGCAGAATTTTGTTTATTCTGAAAAGAGGTTTCTCTGTCTTATCGCCCTCGAAATCGGTTGGGTTTCGTTTAAAATGTGGTCCAAAATAGAAATGCTATTTTATTTAATTTCAAATAATACTTTTGCTAATATTCGGCTAAATTATTTAATATTATAAAATATTAAAAATTTAAAAATTTTCTCCTAAATATCCCTAAATTTGAAGAGATGGAATTTATAAAAATCTTTCCATTACAGTTACAAATAAAGTAGTTCAACTATAAAAACTATAACATCTGCAAAATACAAGAAAATCTGAGACTGTCTCAGAACGGGCAATTCATATAAAACACGAATATATTTTCCACAGCTATTTTGACAATAAATTCCATCTTCCAACAATCTGTAGTTGCTTGTTTTCTTCTGACCTCCAATTTTTAATTTAGATTTGAGCCCGAATAAAATAGTTAAACTGTGATATCCAGTTTCAATGATAAATCCATATAAGTAATATAACATAAGAAACAAAATTATTAAACTAAATTGGAATTGATTGGTAATGGATCTTAAAAATGCATACATTTTTATTATGCACCCTGCTTCAAAGAATACGCTTTGCTGAGCCATTCTGCTGCATGTCACGTCATTCTTGCCCTATAATCTTTCTGCACTGCGACATCTGCAGCCCCCTCGCTGTTTTAATGATTAACACAATGACTTTTTGGCTATAAATAGAACCGAAATGTGCATGTATTGCTTTTTCTCGATACTTTCTTTATTGTCTAAAATGTAAACTGAACATACAGAAATTATGGGATGCATTTAGCACCCCTAGTGTAGTACCAGTTTTGGTAAAACAGATATTGCTGAATAATTGTTCTTGTGAAAAATAAAATTGATGTTTTAACTCTCAAGACAGTTATGATATTCGCACTAGTCATCATCTGAGTAAATCTTCTTCGTTGTGATTCAAAAGTGTTTTGCTTTTCATCTCTCCTAAAATCACATTGTCACGCATACACACACAAACACACACACATATATATATATACAGAGTGATTATAAATTGTTTTTACAAATTAAGAGGGGTGATAGTACCCATCCAGATGAGGAATAATTATCATCGAACATAGAGTCGTATTTCACTCTGAGAAGCTGAAAATATGAAAATCGCATTGAGGAAGAACAAGGAGACTATCTCCTAAGACTAACAAGAATTAACTGTATGCATGAGAAGAGTATGCATTAATTAACTCTGCACTGAGAAGAAGCAGTATTTTGCTCTTAGTTACCGGAGAAAGCCAATCAGAGCAAACGGTGTCCTTGAAAACGGCGCAACATAATCGCTTCAAGTATTACCTTGATGACAACGTCCGAAACTTTTCCCTGAATGCTCTGGCAGAGTATACATACGGGGAATTGGCAGATACTCACCTCACACATGTTGAAGCAAAAGAGATGGACGCGAAGCATAAATTTAATGTAAAACTCATCGAAATAGGAAAAGGATTGTACGAACAGCGGTTTCCAACTCGTTGTCCAGGTCATCCTTCAGATCATCCTCCAGGTCATTCAACCTTTTCCAGTGTTAATCGAAGACTGCGACAAACTGGTTCTTTTGCCATCTCAAAACACAATGCAGGACATTCGCGAAATGTACGAACGCCAGAAATGGAAGAGCGAGTTTGGAGTAGATTTGAAGCAGCTCCTCCCACAAGTACGCAAGCTGTGGCATACGAAATGAGTATTTCTGAGCCAGTAGTGTGGCGTATTTTACACAAACAGCACATGCATCCCTACCACGTGCAAAGAGTGCAAACTTTGGACACAGAAAATTATCCCTGCCGGGTAGACTTTGTGCAGTGGATGCTTAGAATAATGAATAACGATCCACGATTTCCTGCATTAATATTATTTAGTGATGAGGCAACATTTATCACAGAAGACGTTTTCAACGTGCACAATCAATACGTTTGGTCTTACAGCAATCCCTACTGCATTACCCCTCATAAATACCAGAAGAAATTTTCAGTGAACGTCTGGGCAGGTATCCTAGGTGATTACCTGGTAGACCCTTAGATCATGCCAGACCGTTTGACGGGCGCAACACGCTCTATCTTCTTGTAACACGTGATTTCCAGTTTATTGCAGGATGTTCCGCTCTACATCCAGAGAGATATGTGGTTTATGCACGATGGACCCCATCACACTTCTCCCTCACAGTCCGAAACTTATTGAATGCCATATATCCAGCACGATGGATCGGACGTGGCGGACCTGTGTCTTGGCCTACTCACTCACCGGAACTCAACCCACTAGACTTTTTCTTCTGGGAGCACATGAAATCCTTAGTATAAGAGACGCCTGTGGACTCAGCTGAAGATCTCGTGTCGAGAATCGTTGTTGCTAAAGAGCAAATCCGATTGCGCAACTTTAGGTCTCGTTCATTCGTTTTCCCAACATTGTTGTAGTTCAGGTTGGAATATTCCTCATTTCTGCTTGTCACATTGGAATGCTGTGATTTTAGATCCATTTCACTTCTCAAAGGACACGACACCATCCAACCAACCAGAGTGGAATGCGATCCTATGTTCTATGGAAATTATTTCTCTTCTTGATAGGTACTATCATCCCTCTTAATTTGTAAAAACAATTTAGAATCACTGTATATATATATATATATTCCCTATTTATTATACAGTTTTTTTCTATTTTTGAGTCATTTTCTTTTCCAGTTTGCAGTTTAGTTGCTTATATTTATTTAAATTTGAGCAGGAGCGCTCTTCATTTCCAGCTATGGGGGTAGAACTAATGGATAAACGTATTGATTTAATTTATATTTACCTGATTGAAGTTTAATTTCTTATATTTGCTTTTTATCTGTTGATAATAAGGCCATTTAGTTTTACGTTTCTCTTTGCAGCAACCCCTGAAGGAGACATGTTAAAAGATGCAAAATCCATTTTCCTTTATTTTTTGCACTTCTTTTGCATTTTCTTGTTATATGGTAATTTTTGCAAGGATTTTGTTTTTGCAGATTATTGGCATGGGTAGACTATAAATGTCGGTTCACTTTTCAAATTATTGCCACCAAATATTAGAGCCCTGTAATATATATAAATAAATTAAATAATGAAGAATCTACATGAATCTATGTATGTTTCTCGCACTGTGAAAAAACAACGGTACCTAGAAACATCAAATTCTGAATAACGTAGTCCTCCGTTCGAATATGGATATTTGGAAGCCCGAAATTGAAATCTGGAATTTTTTTCATTATCTATTTCATATTTTGTCAAACATTAAATAATTTTTGATTAGCAAACTCAACGATTTCAAAGTGAGCAATGACAACAAGGTACGAAAAAAAAACATTTTTATCTCCGGCAGACGGGAGACTGTGGAAATTCTAAAGATATGCACTTTTAAATATTTGTGATATTGTTGTTGAATTAGATTTTATGGTTCAAGTGCGAAGAACATAATATTTAATAAGTAAAGGTAACACACAGAACGTTCAAAAACGCTCTATTGGGCGTAATATAAGATCTGAAACCTTCAGATTTTTTTTTAAATTTCTTTTTAAAGCTTTTTCAAAAGAATTTGTATCAACAACTCCGATTTTTCTGCCAGTTCCATTATTCAAAAATTGAATACGATATTTGAATTAATTTAGATTATGTTTTGAGTTTAATAAATACTGCAGCGGAATTAATGCAGTTTATAATGCATTATTTGGGTTGTGAGCTTAATATTTTTTGCTTAATTTATTTATATATATATATATATACAAATTTTTGTTTCTGTTTAGAATTTTTTTTAACATTTTAATCATATAAATAATTCAAATGCCTATTTAAACCTTTCACAGAGTAAACTACCTTTCAAGGTATGCATGTGTATCAAGAGGCAAAATATATTTTTCTGACTAAAATTTAAAATTTAGGGATATTCTTTGTATGCAGTGAACAGTTTCAAATAAATTAGGTATTGAATTTAGGTAAAACGTTTCTCAACGGAAGAAACTGCATGCTTTCCTTTGATACCTTCTTTAATTTATTTTTTGTTTTTATACCTATATGTTTTCGGGCAAACAATCAAAGAGTGCAAAAATATTTTGAAGGATTCAAGAAAACTAATTGAATTTTTTAATTATATATTTTTAAATACAAAATTAACTTTAGTTAGAGAAGAAAAATAATGGAAGAATGTCTAAGGCGAGAAGAAAGACTCATCTCATTTTAATTCTAAAACCTCTATTCTAGCAATTCACTTTATATTAGTTTAGACATTTTTTCCTCTTATTCCATTCTTTAAAGCTAACACTTCGTCTTCGTAAATCGTTGCATTTATTTCCGCAAGAGTCGATCTCTTTGAGTGAGGAATTAAATTTATGTTACCGAAAATGGTTCTTCTCTGAAAGCTCTAATCCAATAAAACACATTTCTAATGCCCTCATAAAATAAAGCGTTCGAAATGGCGCTGGCAACAAGCACTGCAATTTCCACTTTTGTTACTATGGAGGCATGGATTAAAAGATGGTAGAAATGATCTCGCTGTGTATATATTCTCAGATACCATTAAGCACTGGCATTAGAATCGTGCGTAAAAGTATAGAGAGTAAAAAACATAACACTGTGTGTAAAAGGTATTAATGTAAATGGCTTAGTATTTCTGTTGAGACAGGAATATAGAGAATAATATTTTTATACCTTGATTTAAGTTGGATTAAAATTCATTTGGTAGGCAGGCGACGTTTATGGTTTTACATTAAATGTCTTTAAAATAATTTATTTGTAATTCTTAGAAACTTTGATTTTTCCAAAATATAAGTTTTTTGAAAACGGCAGTTTTGATAAGTAAATTCAGCCTATGTTAATACATATATCGACCAAGGAAATATCTTTTTTTATCTTTTTATCTATTCTTTTTTTATCTTTTTTTTAAGCAAGGAAATATCTTTTAAGATTTCGATATTGCTCTGAATCCAGTTGTCTGAACTTTCTCGTACCTTAATAATAAGGCTGTCTTTAGCCACTGAATTAACTGGCACTGATATCTAAGTCAGATAATTCCATTTCAAAGTTCAAGCCTCAAATTTGCGATCTTGACGACGTAACTTACGTTAACTGGACGTATGACTCGTTTGCATGTTATTGTTAAAATCAAATGAAAAAAATGAAATGATAATCGAAAATTTCTAAGAATAGAAAAGATCCCAAACCAAGCAGTTCTCTTTCCCGAGACGTACTTTCTGAGAAAGTAATTTGAAAAAGGATATAATCAATTGCATTTTAAAAGCAGTGAAATGAAGGAATAATAATTGAAACTAAATGTTCAGAAAATGGCCTTCGAAACTTTAAGAGAAAAAAGTTTAAAATATTTTTTACATTTCAAATACATTAAAATTCGTGAGATTTTGCAAAAAGAAGACACTATTACATAGAGAAGAAAGAAATTATTGAAGATTCAGTTCGGTTTTTTAAGAGCATGTCTTAAGGATTCAAAAGAAAATTTTAAATTTAGATTACACACATTTAAAATTTTGCATGCCTTTTTGCTGTGTCATAGAATTGATATCACGAATTCAAATTATTAAATTTTTATATAACAAATTTCTCTTTTGAGACCTTTTCCCTTTTCGAAACTTATCCTGAAATTTATAATAAGAACCAACTAATTTTTTGATAAAAATTCTTTTTTTCAAAAATAATTGTAAATTTATTTAAATTTTTTTCTTTTATTTATATTTCAGAGCTTGACTGTTTGTTGCTATACTAGAGAAAAATTTAAATCTCATGTTGAAATGTGTTATTAATTTAATATTGTTGCGTGCGTACGGGTTCGTAATAGATTGAATCCATCAGTCTGATAATAGGTTAATAAAATTTATTTTTATCAAACGAAATATTTCAGAACTCTGGAATTTTCCACAGAAATGTTCGTACAAGTGTTCACAGTATCACACAGCATAATCAATAGTTACATTTCAAACTAGTAAGAAGGTTAAACACAACGCAATGCAAAGCGCATCTAAAGAAAAAGCTAACTCGGATTTATCTCAGTTCGCGTGGAACTACAACTCAGCAACAATAACTAAGCAACTGTGAATCAAAATTCGCTGAAACAACCTTGTATTTGGCGTACATTTCCAAAAAACACTCAATCGATTTTGAGGGCAGCTACAGGTCCCTCCTCATCAGGAGAACAAAATATCTAGAAAGGGAAAGAAAGCTGAGTAACGGCTTTATATACTCTCGGGTGGAACCACGCGCGATGTATTTGGCGTACATTTACAAAAAACACTCAATCGACGATTGAGTGTTTTTTGTAAATGTACGCCAAATACAAGGTTGTTTCAGCGAATTTGATTGTCACATTGGCGTGTTTCTCTTCTATTGTAAGCAACTGTGCTCTGATGCTCTCTCTCTGAGGGCTTTCATAGCTTTCAACTCAACTGGCTGCGGGGATACTTTACCTTCTGCTTCTCGAAATTACCGGACCTAAATGTCGCAAATGGTCGCCGAATTTAGTGACAATTGCTCAATATTAAATGCACTTGCTTCTTTATTCTAACTTTACCAGCATAGTTTCCTCTTAAAATTTGTGTCGTTCTGCATTACACAGAAAAATACAACAATTTTACTTATAGTTATTACCTATGTAAGTAAAAATTCGTTGCATTATTAATTAGTTTGCTTTAAAATCTTATATGACATGACTTCGTGAGTCAAAAGTAACATTCAGCGATTTCTCAGTATTGTGAAATTTTACTTGTAGTATGAAAAGAAATTCAAAAGATTATAACTGATGCCTTTGACCTGGTGCCGATTTCTTTAAAATAAATCACAAAATACAAAAGATTCAATTAGCGATTCATTTTTTAAGAGTCTTAAATTAATGCAGAGAAATATGAAATCGATTTCAATGAAAGCTAACTGGATAAATAAAAAGATCTCAATAAATATTGAACATGAAATAATTTCAGAAAGATAATTAGTTGCTTTATGAGGGCATTTAAATAGCAATAAATAAAAACTCGTTAATATCGATATAAAAAAAACTCTACAAACATATACGATAGATTTTGTATCATGAACTTGCAACATGTCTGTAGCAAACATTAACGTGTATGGTCTTATTCAACTGGACTGATTATTTTATTATCTTAAAATTCTAAATAAATATATTATGATTTTCAGCCAGATATTTGCTTTGGCAGAGAGCAATGAAGTTTATCAATTGACATTCAAATAGATAAATTACAACTTATTAATTTTTTTATATTTTTTTTCATCTAATTTTTAGGTGAAAGATTTTCGATCCCCTTACAACAACGGAATTATCATCAGTGGCGGTCAAAAATACCGCAATGATTTTAAAGGTTACGCGTTTAAAGGCTTATGTTTACTTTGAAGTTTAATTTTCTTTTCCAAATGAAACTTATTTTTGAATTAGAGGTATCACAAACAACAAATTAAATTTAAAATGTGAAGAAAATTTTTTTAATACTTTAAGGAAAAGTAATGTTAAAGTGAAATATTTTTTGCCAAGCAACTGCCGATCCATTTAATAATAAAAATTATTGCTTTAATTTTTAACCTTTACCAAAAGGATTATTAGTCTCGAGATGGGATTTTTTGTGTGTTAAACTATGGGTTTTCACCCCAAAGGGGTGTCAGCCTGGAAGGGCTATTAGTCTCGAAACAGTATTTTGCGTCTGTTTACTATGAATGTCTGTTTCACTTTTAAAATTGCTGCCACTAAGTATTATCCCGTGTATTACTTTTAAAGTAACTAAATTTCGAACAATCTGCATCTATGTATGTAATGATCCTCCAATAAGAAAAAATGATGGAAACTATAGTTATCAGATTTTGAATAACGTAGTCCTCCACCTGAGCATGTACAACTGGAAGCCCGAATTTTGAATTTAGAATTTGTTTTATTATTTACTTCATATTTTGTAAATCTTTAATGACCTTTGGGATTGACAAATTCAATTGACAACCCAATTTGAAGGCAAAATGACAAACCATTTGAAAGTAAGTAGGGGCAACGCTGTTCGAAATGAAACATTTTTATCTCCAGTGCGCAACTCTCTATAGAAAATTCTAAACCTATGCTGTTTTTAAATATTTTGTGATTTTCTCATTGAACTGAATTTTATGTGGCGTAAGTGTGAAACGCTTGATATTTAATAAATAAAGTTAACACACAAAAAAGTTATTAACAAAACACACAAAAAAAGTGTTACCGTTTTTACTAATGAAATTGAATACTGATATGGTGAACTGAGAAAAGACTGATAAAAATTCAAAAATGTTCTGCCAACACTTCACACTCTATCGGGAATTCTAAACACATACTGCTGTGCAGCTTGAATTTGTTTTTTGGTTCTTTTGTTAAACTGTATAGGTAAGTGCGAAGAAGACGATGCTTAGAAGTAAGGCTAAACATACAATAAATAAACAAATAAATAAATCTATAGCATTTTTTGCTATCGCGCGCTGGAAAAAAAAAGTTTTTTTCCGTATAGTGTTGCCATTTCTCGCTTTGAAATCATTGAGTTTGCTTATTAAAAATTCGTTAAAATTTTATAAAATATGAAATATCTAATAAACCAAATTCGAAATTCAAAATTTGAGCTTCCAGGTTTCTATATTCGTGTAGAGGACTACGTTATTCAAAATTTGGTAGCTCTAGGTACCGTTGTTTTTTCACAATACGGAAAACATGCATACATTCATGCAAATTCTTCATTATTTAATTTCTTTGAATATAATATAGGGTGATAATATTTGGTGGCAACAATGTGGAAAGTGATTAAGACTTTTATAGTGGTTCAACGCAAAGTCCCGTTTTGAGACTAATAGTCCTTCTGGGCTAACGCTCATTTGGGCTAAAAAAAGGGTTAGAAAGAGAGTGCAAGAGCAAAACCGTAGACTGCGACGTTGACGAAGGCATAGAAAAACCTTAATAAACTCTTCTGGGCGACTGTTAATATCTGAAAACTTTCAGATTTTATATTTTATTTATTTTTATCTGCATACTAGTTCTGCTCAACAACTACAAGTAAATTATGTACTAACTATTACTCAGTAATTGCTTTTATATTTTTTGAATTTTCATATATTTTGCTTGATAAATTTTTCAAATAAGACTGCAGTCCCAGATTGTGAGCTTTTTTCTCCAGCTTTGCCACGTCACGCTTGTGCTACTACTACCGCCATCTGTATTTTTCAAAGAACACTATTGTCTTGTTCATCGTTTCCTAAGCTTGTTGCATAAATTCTTGTGGCTAATATTTTAGAAATTTTGCGTTCTGATATTTACCTTTATTCGATACTTAATAAATCGGTATCGTCACAATGCATAATTTCGAAGTTAATAGTGTAATCATTTATTTCTTCCAAGCTGACGGAGAGTTGTGTAACCCGTACTGCCTTGCTAAAAAGTATACGGATATGCTATGATTTTCAATAATTAGCTTTTTCGAACCCCTTTAACTGGAATAATAACTATAACTGGATTTCATAGTTTTAAAACTTAATTTGCTCTTTTGAGTCATGCGTTTTATGTTCTGTGAATTTAAATTATGTTCATTTAACTGCATATTAACGCATAATACGTATTATATCGCTTAGCTTTCGCTCTTATGTGTCATATAATACGTTACAGCGCAAAAGAGACAATTAGTCTTGAGATAAGATTTTGCGTTAAATCACTATAAATGCATCGTTTCACTTTTCATTCGAGTTTGTTGCCATCCGGCAAAATGTAAAATATTTATCTTTTAAATTGAATCCGTCTGTTGTGGATTAACAAACTAAGGACATTTGAAAGTAATAAATGTAGTCCTTAAGAAAATTAATTTCTTACTTCTGAATTAAATAATAAAAATGCATTTAATTCATGATCTAGCTAATTAAAAGTATTCAACATTTTCATAATATATCCAGTAATAAATAGGCATTATATTTTTTTTATTATTCATTTCATAATTAGTAAAGCTTTAATGAATTTTTTAATTACAAATCAACGATTCGAAAGCGAGGAATGGCAGCACTGGAAGAAATAAAACACTTCAAAGCATTAGAATGTCGATCGGAAATTTTAAATATATGTTGTTGTTAAATATTTTGTGATTCTGTTGTTAAATTGAATTTTTTTTTTGCGTAATTGCGAAAAACGTGATGTTTAATAATGAAGTTAAACAGATAACGTTAATGATAAAAAGACCAAAAAAAAAGTTTCGTAAGCCTAAAAAAAATGTTTGTTCAGTACTAAGAGAACTGAATATTTATATGAACTGAGAAAAGAGTGAAAAAAATAGAAAAATGCTTGCCAGCACTAACACTGCATCTGGAATTCTAAATATAGGCTTTTAAAATTTTCTTGGGCTTGCTGTTGAATTGTATATGGTATAAGTGCGAAGAAAACGATACTTAATAATAAGGATAAAAAGGCATAAAATAAAATATAATGAGTTAGGAGGAGTAAGTGCAGCAGCAAATTGGTTAAAATACTTTAACAAAACCCTCTGAGCGACCGTTAAAAATCTGAAATCTTTCGGAATTTTACTTCCTTGTAAAGAAGTATTGTAAAAGTAAAAGAGATATTGTAATTACGAAAACTTCTATGCATATTTATCTATTTTGATCTTATATTATATATATTTTGACCGCTTGGTATCTTATATTATATCTATTTTGGCCGCTATAGAATGCAATTTTACGACATTTTTGCGTAACATCTGTACACAAGGACAGACTAAAGAATTCTTTTTCCCCAAACAATTATAAAACTGATTTAAAATGGGTTCAGAAAAGATTTTTTTTGTGGCACTTGTATCTCACATAACTCAAAAACGAGTAATCTCAGAACGTTGAAATTTTGTATACAGGACTGCTATAACATGTAGTTGTGCACCTTCCTTTTTGGTTGCAATTTCCCTCACCAAAAATATATAAATATGTGTATTTATATAATCCCTCTGTTACTCGGCTCAGTGATCTCAGTTTTTTTTTTTATTTTTATTATTCTTAGATGTTGCCATGGTGTTGTTTTTTGCTTTAAAAATGATTGAATTATGCTGTTCTTGTTTTCTCGTTAAGATTTTTATGTCTTTAATTAATCTGCATGCAATAGTTGTAGAATTATCAACAATTTAAAAGTTGTTAAAGTGAGGGTAAGCCTAATTTTCTTTACTATAGCAGCCATATTTGTTTACATTTGAAATTTAGCAGAATAGTGAATTAAGTCTTTTTAGTGTCCTTTTGCCGAATGGGACCAAAAGGAAACTTTCAGTTTTGCGCACCGAAAAATCTGCCTTCTTGGCTGCTGGCCTCATTTCTTGTTTTTGCGTAGAATCCGTAATTTTAATTGCCTATATAACTTTTTTAATTGTTTTATTTGTATTTGGTGTTTTGTATTTTTCTATTTTTTTCAACTTTTATTAAAGATCAACTGTTATGTATTTTTGCCTTGCCGCGAGGTGAAAACTAAATTAATTGATTGAGAAATATATCTCTAATAAAATTCCAGGAAATAAGTTTAAATGAAAAGCAGGAAGAAATGCTTATAATTTAATATTCCATGCAAGGAAGTCATGTGGTGTAAATATCAGATTTTTTTGTGTAAGTTATGTGCTTTTTGAGATAAAAGCGCAAGTGCTTATGCTAAAAAAAAGTGCATTTTTCAGAGGTTTGTACTTTTCGAAAAGGTCCTAGGTTCTCATTACATGTATTTTGAATAAGTTCAGAATGTAAATAATCCAAATTATATATGATATTATAAACTACTCATTTTTTCAGCAGTATTTTAATAACTTTTTCTAATCTATTTTGCATGTGCTAATTGGAAGTAGGGAATATCAAATTCTTCTAAGCTTCATATGATTAGGAATATTAAATCACTACAGTTTCAAAGTTTAATCCACTGCAATATTTGTATGAATAACTTGAATATTTTTACCGGGTCCATGTATAAGTCAATATTCGCTTTTATAAAGTTAGGGGAGATAACGCTTTTACGTTTCAGGCAGAAAACTCTCTGACGCTTTATATTACTTGCATAGCACCAGAAGAACAAGTTTTTTAAATAAATTTTATAAATTCGATACCATTTTTAATTTCGCACTCCCCTGACCGGGGTGTGTATAATTTATCTCTTAATCTGTTATAGCCTTTACATCAACATGAAGCATGAAATTTAGAGAAATTCAGATGACATCTGTCAGCCTTAAAGCACAGAAAATGCAAAATATTTTCTCTATTCATAAATAACGCAGCTTAAGGATACAGTACGCCTAACCACATTAAAATACTTAAATGTTTTTATCGTAGCCATTTATTGCTAATGTTTAACTTTCATATCATTAATTCTTCTGTTATTAACTAATGTAATATCAGTACAGGAGCTGAAATTTAAGAGCATCCATTTGAGGAATATTCACCCAAATAAACATGTCTTGTCTATTATCCAAGAGTAAATAAATATTGCTCTATATATTCTCTATAGAACGTATGCAACATTTTTGTTTTGAAATACTTTATTCAGAAATATTTTATTTTAAAAAAATTATTGTTTCACTTTGATTTGGAAAATATAAAGTACTGCAAACTGATGGAATTATTTTTTGAATAGTTCCAAGCGAAATCTATTAAAATAAACGAAAAGCTTGGTTAGGGTTAAAATAAATGGACAGCTACGTCTTGAGTAATTAGGTTTTTTTTTATTAAATACTTGCATGAGTTTTAATGTAACATTACTTTACTGTTAAATAATATTATGCATTTTTTACCTACCCTTTGGTTTTGTCACTTTAAACATTTTTTTTAAATGCAAGATTCTACGTTCTATGTCTTTAATATTTAGGGGTTTGTGTCAGGAGAACTATCTGATATACTTAATTTTAAATTATTTTAGGTTCTGAAATGAAATCTGTATATTAAGATCATATCCTAATTGCAATTTTAGAATGCTTATAATTTAATTTTTTTCTCATAATATTATTATTATTCATATTTTAAAATCATTAATGGTAAACTCTCAGAAGTATTAGAATGTACTACGAAGTTTTTATATTATAGTCTAATCTCTGGCTAAATGTTTACGGCTTTGAGTTTTTTCGTTTACCTGTTTAAACGTGAAACACTTCCCCATAAAATTTAAGAGGTTATTTTCCTTAGAAATTTATATGCAAGTTAAGAAGGAAAAAATTTTAATTCATAATTATTTAAAATTGTATGCTTAAAGAAATTAAACTATCTGCAGAATACAAATTTTAAATTTATTTAAATCAACATTGTCGCTGAAAACCAGACAAATTATACTATAAGTAAGTAACAGCTAAAACAGATAACTATAATACTATACGTAACAGCTAAAATACAAAGGGGAAACCACAATTGTCTGTCCCGATTTTTCGGCATAACGTCGAAAATCATTAATATCATGTCATAGATCCAGGACATCCAAGGACATGGAGGGAGAAATGAAATAAATTTTAGATGGTAAATATTTTTAAAATGTGAAATAATATGTAATGCAAAGTTCATTCCATAAAAAAGTATGTTTGGTGACTTTGCTGTCTCCAAACATAAATTTTTATTCAATGAACCAGGTCATGGCTTTGTTCTCTTAAGTGAGCAAAATCGCCGATAAGTACCATGGTTATTGCCATACTTTTTAACTCAAGAAGAGAAGAATTAAGCAAGTATATTGTTATTTCAAAATTAGTAAAGTGTCTTTTACTTGCGGTGTGAACTTATATGAAGCAACTGAACTTCCCTATTCATTTGCATTACTATTAAATGTAAATAAATGTTTCATAAAATCTAAATTAAGACAGGGAGAGCATCTTGAACGAATAAAGATGTAAACATGTCAGAATACTAATATTATATTTGTAGAATGTGCTTCAAATTTAAAGGGATGTAATAAGGTACTTCCACCAGTTTAATCAAGTAATTATCTGTAATCTGGTTTTCATTTTGAAGGTTTGTATGAAGAAACAAATTAAATATGGAAATTTCTTATGTGTTCTGTGAAGCTCTCTAAAACTATAATTAACATATATATTTGTATGAAATTCCTGAAACTGTAATATTTTTTGTAGAAAGTATACATCACCCTAAGAAAATGAAATGCTAAAAAGGTATTTAAAATATTTCAGTACTCGTATTAAACGCAAAAAGGAATAGGGAATCTTTTTTTCATTATGCTTTTACTCGTAGAAATAGGTCGATTTCATATTATTTTAAATAACAATAAAACAGAAATAAAAATATTTATTAATTGATTACTTTAAAAATTAGTTTCATGTTCTACATGGCAAAATCAAAATTAGAAAGTAACGAACTTGTGCAAAAGTTGCAAGGAGCCCTAAGCTTTTGCACGACATAATTAAAAGACCAATTTGTATAGCAACGTTGCCGAGAAAAATGACAATCATTGTAATTTCATTCTTAAATTTGTTACTCTACGATTCTATTAAGATATGTTTTCTATCGAAAAAATTACATTTCGAAATTACTATTATAGGAATGGTAAAAGAGAAAGAACATATTTCCTTATGTAAATTTTTCACGAAATCCAACACTATTTCCCATTACTGCTATAGGGCGTGGATTCATTCCTTGGGCACAATAAGTGAAACCTAATGAAAAATTCCCCCTCCGCCTACGAAATTACACCCTCAGTTGTAGTTGGCGGGGTATCCTAATGACGCCATTCAACTCACCACCATGGCTGAGCAAATTAAACGAGGAAAGGTCCTCTTCACGTCAGTGACGATTGATTTGATGCTGTGCCCTTCTTTCAGATTTCCCTGTTCAAGATCATCTCGGGCAAAATCAACAACGGGAGGTCTAACGAGATCAAGTCACCCCAGTTGAATCCATAAGTGAAGCCCAAAACTTTGGATTTGTTAGTGCTTAAGCCCCGTGGAAATGTTGTTAGCCTAAAGGATAGTGAGAGGAGAAAGGCTAAGGAGCCTAAAGGATGGCGGGAAGCTGGGAAAATGCGTGGGTTCTGTAATCTGTTTTGTGGCCCCCTACGTCCATGTGACAAATAGTATTACAATTTAAATTCACACTTTTAATGTAAGTGCGTGTCTATCTAAGCAGTTATTTAAGCTTTATTTTAAGATAAACTAACTGTTATCAAAGGCACAGGCTGAAGTATTGCATTCATGTTTCATGTTTAATTTATAATTACATTCCTAGCTCATACATGTGTAATCGAAATTAAAACAAGTCAGTCTGCAATGGAATATGGAATTTATTTAGTGCATTACTTATTTTTGCTTGTTGTTTGATCAAACAGCAAGGGAGATTTAGTAAAATACATGATTATAACTTGTTATTACTCTTTGGGCTAATCAAGCTAAAATAATCTGATAATTATTGTAAATGTTTATAAATATTTGTGCATGTTTAATTTTATTTTCGTCTTTTTCTGTATATGTTGTGTATTGTCTTTATTTATTTATTTGTTTAGTGCAACCGTTGTAAGGATTTTATTAAGTACTTTTTTAATCGCATATATTGTTTGTAAACATTTATTTAATGTACTATGATACAGATATTTAAATTTTGAATAGACCAATATTTGAATTTCAGAGACAACTCAACAAGAACTAAGGATATGGTGAAATATCCTTCTGGGCTGCAATTTAGTAACAATTTTTATGGCCATTTCTTGGCAACTTGGCAGCATTTTAGAATTTTTGAAAAATATATTTTGGAAGCCTTAGGTGAGATTCTTCTCAAAGTTTCGAAAAATTATTGGTCAAACCTATAAATATTGGCTGCTTTGGAGTCGGCAATCAGTCACTTCAGTCGTCTGATACCTCAATTTAAAGTTATGCGACTGTACTGACTTCGTTACCTATGGTTACTTACTGCTTTAGACTTCGCTTTGTCAGTGATTTTAGTCATCTGCGATATTTCTCATTTGTTAAAGAGAATTCGCTCTACGCATGTTTTCCTTCTTGAGTTATTTAGAACTGTTCACTTTGCTATATAAGCTATTATTTATATAAATAAAAAGTGAAATTCTTCCTATTTATTTGACGTAATTATTAAAAACATCTTTACAGGTTCTTACTATACAACGACACTTGGCTATATTTTAAGAAAATTTACACGAAAATTAAATTTTCAAAGTTTGATTCGAAAATGTTCTGTTGTAATTATGAATAGTCTCGCTTGTCTGCTTTTCATGATTTCCTCATGCATAATGTGAATACGCGCCAGTTTTGCTTATAAAGTCCTCGATGAAGGGCAGCCCTGCTCTTAAGCTAGATAGCCCTCCTGTGCTTTGCCATACTGGTATAAGCTAATCTAACCTAACCATGCCAAATATAATAACTAACAGATATATGCATGCTCAGATGTAACACTCTGCTCACTTTTGTAAACCGGGGCATATCAAAAGGATAATTAGTTATCAAAAATTTATAAAAAATCAGAATAAGAAAAGCTACCTTAATTCGTAAATACGAAAGTGTTTTGCAACAAAACATTAAGTCTAAAAGAAAAAAAATGTTAAATTTTGAATATTGAAATAAATTTGAAATTGTTAACTTTTGCGCCTTGATATACATTTCAAGGAACCAAAGGAACTTTCAATTTTATTTAGGAATTTTAGAATCAATCTTAGCTTTTCAGAACGAAGAAAAGTCATGCAGAAAAAAAACTACAACTATGTATAGTAGCAACTATGTATAGTAGCGCTGGCGAAATCAAAGTGCTTTTGATGATCCAGCCTAGATCTTATGAATTGCTTTAATGGTTTAAGCCTAGTGGTATCTTGCCATCCCGCCAATTAAGTGAAAAACAAAATTTTATATTCAATACAAGAAAAATGGTAAGCTGACAATTTACTTTAAAAAATTTTCGCATTTCGACTACAATTTCTACTCAAATCGTATTCAAAATCAGGCTTTCTAGCAACTTTTTTTAATTCCTTTGAGAGATATGAATTAAAAATTAAAGAAGTAATAAAAAGTCCTTAATTCTGTTTTTCAAATTACTACGCAATATTTCACTAGAATTAGACATTTTGTTTTTACTTTATAACAAAATTTTAAAAAAATAGCAGCTAAAAATTGTCTAATGCTAAAAAAGACAACTGTGTCTTTTTTAGAATTAGGTTCTTTCTTTTAAAATCAATCAATAATTATAATCAGAAAAGTATTTGAAACCAACAGAAAATGCTTGTTTTTATTTCCAAATAGGCAGTGTTTAAAATTAGTGTATTAAACGACATATTTTCTTGGAATCACGAGAAGAGTAGCATAAATTGTTTTTATATGTTTGTAAATAACCGCATTAATTTAAAATTCAAAGTCCATGTATTTGATGAGTTTCTTCATATTCACAAACTGTTTTATTTCTCTTAAAACAATAGAAATGTCAAGTTGCAGCTCTTAGAAAACATAGCTGCGGTTCTTCAACATTTCTAAACTCTAACATGCGACTTCTACTAATACGAAAGCAATTCGGGAAACTAACCTCCGTTTGGCTGTAAATAAAAAACACGCATAGACTGAATAAACTTTTATTTACGTATGAAAGGTATAGCTGACCTCTATTTTTCAACATACTTACCATATACATTCAAGCAAGTATCTGTATCATAGCATTTTACAGACTTACCAATCCCTTCTGCATAAAACTCAACCGCCTGCGATTTCAACCAACTTGTCACAGCGGTTGGAAGTTCCTCATCGTCATTAACGTGCTGTGTCCCAAGCCACTTCTTCATTGCAAGGAACAAATCGTAATCAAAAGAAGCGATGTCAGAGTTATAGGGGGATGTTGAAATGCGCCTCATTTGAACTGGCGCAAAAGATCTTGCGTTCGCTGAGCAGTGTAAGAGCGAGCTTTGTCGTGTAGAAAGACAACCCCAGATATCAGCAGGCCGTGACGTTTGTTCTTGAAGGCTTTTTTTCAGTTTCCTCAAAATGTTACAGTACACAGAACTGATTACCGTACCATGTTCCATGATTGGACAAGCAAGATTTCATGATTATCCCAAAACACGGTGACCATAATTTTCCTCTCTGACAAAGTTTGTCGAGCTTTCCTGAACTGTGTTGGAGAACCGGTATGCTTCCATAATACTGAGTGTTGTTTTGTCTTAGCATCCACATGCGCTACCCAAGTACCAGCGCCAATCAATATTCTGTTCAAAACACCTTCCCTTCTGTGTGGTACAGTGTAAAAAAGTCTAAGGGAATGTCAATTCTATTGGTCTTGCGGATCATACTGAGTTTCGGTTCCCATCGAGTAAAAAACTTCTGCTAGGTTAATCTTCCGATGTCTGCCTCGTACGGAACAGTCTGAGAAATATTCAGAATTTATGCTGAAAACTCCGAGCGTTTGAATTGACGGATCCGACAAATTTTAGCGACAATTTGTTTGAAGAGATCCTCACTCACTACAGACGGGCTCGCACTCCTTGATTCATAATTAATGCTTGTTTTTCCTTCTTTGGAAAATCTCACCTACTGATGCATTACACCTTCACTCATAATGTTAGAAGTGTATACGATAAAGTTCACGATGAACTCACGACGACATTCACGATGAATGTTTGCCGCTGACTGTTCTTTTTTATCCAAAGAAATCGTATTTAGGATAACAGGAAACTTACTGAATCACGGATTTGCTTGACGTAGCAACTCCACCCACTACTACTAGCGTCACGCCACAACGGAGGTTAGTTTCCGAATCGCCTTCGTATGAAGTTTGGCCACATCTGTTTTGCTTGATCGTGATTAATCGGTTGAATCGCAATAGTAGTTGATGAGGTATTTTCAGCGGAAAATCAGTGAGCACTTTGAGCTGTTCAGAACAATTTGTGATACATTTCGATGTTCTGCCATATTGTATATAAATATATAACTTAAATAGAAATAGGAAGTTAAAATATTCGGTTCAGTTTATTCACATTTCTGGAGGTTTATTTTAATGCGGTTATTTATTCAAGTTTCATTTATGCCCAAATTTGATTTATATGGTGTTTTTTAGAAGCGCTCTCATATCGATTTTTTTAAAAATTTTTTATCTAAATTTACTACACGATTATTTATTTTTAAGGCTTTTTCACTTGTATTAATTTTGTTCATTAATTGTTTGCAATTTTTTATACTTTTCCTTTTGGCTCATCTTTGCCATAACTGTGTATGATAATTAAATTTACTTAGAGTTTGGTTTACTTAATTTATTATCACTGAATTCCTGCAGCTTTCAACGCATGATTAAGCTTCAGGCTTACTTATTATTTCTATTTTTTTTTTCAAATACAAGGTTTGCATCTGTTATAGCACACAATTACTTTCATTTGTTCGTTTATATGTTCTGCATTTTTTCATCCTCCAAATTTAAATTCATATTCAGTAACTGTGGAATTTAGTTTTATTTTGGGTTATGTTATTTGATAGTGGTCACTAAGTTTCCGCCATTAGGTGTTACACAGTATCCATGTTAGCCCGTTTAATAATGTTTTCCAGTGGCTTCTATCAAGGGTATAAATATTATCAATTGCAAAAACTCTAAGTGAACAGATAACGCAACTGCTTCCAGCTTATATAAAAGATCAGAACAGACACTTTCACAGCACATAACTTGTAAGACCTGAAATTCAAAATAGACTGACCAAATAAAAACATTCTAAATTTAAGAATTAATAATCCATTACTAATTTGATTAAAATTAAACCTTGATCAAAAGGTTTAATTTAAATCAAATTAGTAATGTCAATACTTACTATATAGCCGTCCAGACGGTACAGTGATTAGGAAAGCCTACTGCGAAAATTAATTAACCAAACATTAATTTCAGAGCAGTAAACAAGATTGATTCAACTAAGTTCATCATCAAGAGGATAGGCTAAAGGTATTTCTTGATTTTTAATCTTGAATTTATTTTCCTACTTCCTACAATTTTTTTTATTCACCTTAAAAAAGTGCATTACGATTTATTAATTTTCTTTCTGAAATCATATTTATGATTGCATTTTTTTATTGTTCCTTTTGAGGCTGTTAAAAATTAAAAAGAAATCTTTCGAGGATTTCCTTTTACGTGTATATATACATACAGGGTGGTCATAAAAATACTTCTCTTCTATATGAACCTCTAACGTCTATCCGCTCAATTAATCGAAATGAAGTTTCAGATATTCTGATTTGAAGATATGCTCTCGAGATTATGATCAGTGGTCGATAAACTCATTAGGCAAGAGAGCTAATTATCAACAGTTCAACGACTGAAATCTCTTTTGAGAGCTACATTTTTTAAACTAAATTTATATAGGTAGGTATATTGTTATTCATTTAATTAAAGTACTCTTACTCTGGCTTTTACTAAGAACGTCCTCAATCCGATCAACGTACGTTCGCTGAGGTCGACCCACTTCCAGTTCTGCCATCCCATCTTACACACTCGCTTCGTGTATCTTCTTTGGTTCATCCTCTTTAAACGTTCAAACCATTTTAACATACCTTTCTCAATTCTCAACACTGCATCTGCTTTCACTCCGCACCACTTCCGAAAATTAACTTAATGCTTCAATTTTAAGTCTTAGTGTAGGTATGTCGAATAAAACTTTATATTACACTTAATAACGATGTTATTTACTCATAAAATAAAACTGTAAGGTATCCGAAAACTTAATAATGATTGTGACGAACAAACACTAATCTGAACAATGGCCTTTCATCCCTTTGGAAAGATCGCGTAACTCAGGTTTGTATGTTGTTTTCAATTTTAAGCACGATTCCAAAATGTCATCAGTAAGACGACTTCTCAATTTAGTCTTGATAAGATTCATGCTTGAAAATGATAGCTCGCGTGAATATGGAGATCCGAATAAGGAAAGAACAGCAAACGCTAGGTTTTTCAGCTGATTATATAAGTCAGGAATACTATTCCAAGTGTTAAAAATCAACCTATCTTCCTTCTCCATGTCTTTCAAAGCAGACCACTTGTGTTGTGAATTAATCTCACATTTGCTTTTTTCCTAGTGTTTTTATATCAGTGCTAAGACGTTCAAATTTCGACCTACGCAATTCTTTTTTTTAAATTAAGCAACTGGGCTTCAAAGGCAATATGAAAGGGAGAAAATTTTCATTCTGTTACAGTAGAATTAAGGGGTTTATATAACAAAGGCTAACGTTGCTTTGTTGTTTCTGAATTCCTGAAACCTGATGAAAAAAGTTTCTTTCATGTTTAAAACTGTTGTTTTGTTGTGTAGAGACTTTTTGGTGAGAGGTAATCTCATATACCAAATTTTGATAACTGCAGATTTTTAAATCTTACAATCTAAGAACGTTTTGACATTTTAGTACAAATATGATATTAATAGGAAATAACACAGGTTCGATCAATATTTATTTTTACAATTCTTCAACTGGATCTGCCGTGAACAAAAACATATGCCTAATAAACAAAACAAAACAAATTTAACAATGCAGTACGATGAACACACGAAACATATCCTTAACACAGTCACTTATAGTACGTTTGAATTTGCTCATCGTTCACGATTGGCCACACGATTTTTAACACAGAATGATTAAAACATTCGATATTTTCACGTATACGGAACCGTCTCTTTAGGCTTCGGCAACTGGAACACTCGCCGACAACATCGCACAGCTCGATTCATCTCCTTCACTGGTGTTCTATGAGTTCCTGTGTTTCACTTACGTTACGCGTTTATTCATTCCATATCGCTGGTCATCTTTCTCGAGGTCGAGACAGCTTCGCAAGTTTATTTCTATCTCACATACGCTGGAAATTCATCACAGCATTATTCTGCTTTTTCTTCTGTCTCTAAATATCTCTAAATAAAAGTTCTTTCTCTATCCACTCCGTGCACATCCTTTCGCCAGTGAACTCTTGCTGTTCGCAACTAGTAAGAATCATTACTTAAAATCTGGAAACTGGAACACTTCTCCTTCATCTCAGACTGCCGACTCTATTCAAAACAAGTAGCAGAAGCAAACCCTTCGGCTGAAGATAAAAAACAATCATTTTCAATTAAATCCTCCCTTTTAATTTCCAGCCTAATTATTAATTATATCGCCATGACCGACGCAACCACACCTCATTTCAAATTAATTGGTAAATCCGAGTCTGTCACGACCTTATCGTAGCCAATAATAACTCCGTTAAAATTTGAGTAGGCGCCACACGTCCTTCTTTATTAACGACGTTCGAAACCTTTCCTCTCTTCCTGGGAAAAAAATCGAAAACAACACGCCCCGACGAAGTGTCTCCTATGATGAACTATAATTTTATCGACAAATTCTGTTTGCATGGCGGACCAAGAAATGCATAACACACTTTACATTCAATTTGTATTTTACAAAGATAGCCGCTTGCACAATAACAATCTTAACTTTCTTTTCAATTCTTTATCAAAACGCCGCTTCATATAGACTGCCCACTGGCCAGGTTCTTATTAAGGAAGAAGAAAACAATTTCACTGTCACTAGAATGCACACATGCAGATAGTGAAAAGGTCCTATTTTTGTTTCCTTATCTCGTATTTCCGACGTCAACTTCGCAGCCCAACCCCAATTTGATGACCAATTTTCTGTCAAGAAACCCACAGTCAGAAAGAAACTCTGATACCAGAATTACTACATAACAGTTTTGAAATAGAAAATGTCAATATCAGAATTATTTTCTTGGTGATGTTTCAAAAACTTGGAAAGTGAAGCAAAGTTTCTGTTTCAAAATCTTGAGCAAAGAGAGATGATTTGTTTTCAAATGAAGAAACTTCTTACATTGAAAAAAATGTGTTTCCTTTTCCCTGTAGTTTTTGGTTAAGCTGATTTAGATGAGACGTAAACGTTTACCATGAAATAAAATTTTTGGATCAACTAAACGTTCGTTAGTTCTGGATAATAAACGACCTTTTCAAGGATAAATGCTTTAATTTCTGTTAATAAGAACAAAATGTTTCAAAACATTTCCTCTTGATAACTAACGTCCTTTGTTATGAAGAAGATCTGCATACTCACTCTCCATTTCAACTAAATATTCTAAAATGGCGATGATTAAGAGCTTTGGCTGTAATGGATCTGATAATCTTAATCACCAATTCCATAACTTTGCAAATTTCTTCTGGAAATGTCAGCGCACAAAGTGCTCCTTAGTGAATGACACAATGGTAAGTAAGCATCTCATGATTGATATTTTCTTTCAAAATTATAACAAATAAGTTTTTTAAGCCTGTCATACGTTTCGCCCCATTTGTTGCAATGGAGACAATTTTATCGAGAGGAATATGATGTTTTTCAGTGCATCCAATAACAGCATTTGCTATGCCCTCTCCACGTGTTTGATCTTTGAGTGGCAATAACCCTAAAAGTTCTTCTTTGGGACCTGTAGATGTGATAAATCGTATATAAGGTGAAACTTGGGCTAGATCATTTATGTCACAAGACTCGTAAACTGCTGTTGATAAAACGGAAACTCATTTAAGATCCTCGACTTGCTGGTTGGTTAAATTCGAAAATATTTTCCTGTTCTATCTTCTGTGGTTTAGCAGACAATGGTAACTCTTTATTTTTTCAGAATATCCGGTTTATTCTTAAAATCTTGAAATTACTCTTCGGATACATTTATCAATTACTCTTCGGATACATTTATAAAACAACTTTTTATGCATTTACTATGTGTATAAGGTTTCCTTCTTTTAAAAATCTCTTGACTAATTACAAAACTTGCACTATTAACATTATTGGAAGATTGCATCCATTAATTAAATACAGAACTTGATTTTCTTGACGCTTCTGAAGTTCCTCAACTGCTTTCTTCCTTGCATCACCGAAAGGATATGGAGTACTAAATGACACGTGTTTAGTTGTGAAGTGTCTCTCCACATTTGATTTCTTGCTATTAGCCAATGTTTCCTGAGAAATAAGAAAAGTTGGAAGGGCATTTGAGTTTCGAATAAACGCGAATGTTACTGTTCATTCAACATGGAATTCATGGTGGATTCGATGACTGTTCTATCTTCAGTGGTTTAGCAGAGAATGGTAACTCTTTAATTTTTTTAGAATATCCGCTTTATTCTTAAAATCTCGAAATTACTCTTCGGATGCATTTAAAAAACAACTTTTTATGCATTTGCTGTCTGTATATGGTTTCCCTGTATATGGTTCCTTGCATCACCGATAGTATATTGAGTACTAAATGACACGTGTTTAATTGCGAAGTGTCTCTCCACATTTGATTTCTTTTATTAGCTATTTTTTCCAGATAAATAAAAAACGTTGGAAGGCCATTTGAGTTTCGACTAAACACGAAAGTCACTGTTCATTCAACTTAGTATTCGTGGTGGATTCCATCTTCCAACTTCCACTTTTTTTTTTGTAGCTATGCTGTTACGAGAAGGAATGAATAGAACCAGCAATATATGAGGACCAGCAAACAGCAGTTAGGGGAAGCAGTTATCCCGGGACGCGAGGAAACAGCAAATACCCGTTTATACCCATGAATTCATTCCCCCTTTTAAGTGATTTTTAAATAAAACAAGGAGAATCTCTTGCATTAATCACTCTACAACAAGCCTCTTGATTGACTGGTCCACAAAAGTAATCGAACGCGAATATCAGTGTTATTCTTGTCGGTACAATTGTCCTGTAATCTGTACAATGACCCATTTATCAACACATCAGTAAATATCTTACTAGAATCAGTAGAATGGCAGTTTTAACTTCATACACTAAATAACGTAAAAATTAAATTTTGTTTCGAAATATCTGGGTTTTTAGATTTTAGACATTTCCAGTTTGAAGATTTTCATTATACGCAACCCAAACATCGTCTATGTATTTTGTGTTGCCTAAATTCAGTTGCTAGGGCATTTTGAAACTAAATTTCATTTTTACGTTATTTATTTTCTTATTCAAATTAAAACTGCCATTGATGGGTATCATTCAAAGCATTTCATTAGTTAAAATTTGGAATATGGTCATTACTACGACAGTACAATTTGATGTACAATCAGTACAATCAAAACGTCGAAATCGGTATAGAAACAATTTCTTAGGAATAACATTGGCGGATATATTTGCAGTTGCTTTCATGCTTGTGTAAAATTTGATGACCTTTGAGTTGCATTTTCAAGATTTTTTTCCCTTTACGAGCACGAACCCGTATGTACTATTTTGTAGAAGAGCCACATTCAAGGAACCAAAGAGCCACATTTGGCTCTCGAGCTATGGTTTGCCGATCATTGGATGATTTAAAACAATAGAGCTCTCACGGTTAGGGTTACAACGGAAAACTTTCGAAATTTTCGAACGACAACACCCAAATTTTCTCTGTGCAAACTGATGAGAGCATTAGAATCCATACATGACGTCGGAACGATACACATGTAAAGAAAATTGCTGGCATAAAGCATTTGCAAAGAAGAGCATTATAAACAATGAGTGACAACACAAGGGAGGAGATAAAAAAACAATTATTGGAATTATAAGTATTTAACATGGCCACCGTCGCAGACAACAATGCTAGTGACAAATTTAACACGGTTTTGCGCAGATTTATTTAAATTCGTTGCTCGCTTTTCATTCGAGTCTGTTGTCATTCGACAAAATGTAAGTTCAAAATTCGGCGAATTCGTTCTTTTAAATTTAACTCTTATTGATTAACAAACTAAGCTATTTAAAAGCAATAGATGCAGTTCTTAAGAAAATTATATTTTTAAAAATTTTTAATCTTATTAATTTAAATAAATGCATTTAATTTTGTAAGGTTTTAGTTAAACTAACAAAGTTTTATTTTAATTTAAATTTTTCTATCTCTTCTCAGTTTCAACTTCCCGTCAGAAGAAGAGCGCGTTTTCAGCTTATGCTAATTTGAAGTAGAGCCAAGTACTATTTAAACCAGAGGTAGAAACCTCTCAGTGTGAGAGAGCTTTTAGTCTCAGATCACGGTCATTCTGTTCGACGTTCGCCTGACCAGCTAGCAGATAAATTCTAAGCCATAGTGCTTACTACGTGATTGCTTATTGAAATAAATCCAAGTGCGCTAGTATTAGTACTTCTTGCTACGCACCTTTTAGTTAGAGGCCAACTCCGCGAAGAGCTCTGTGAGCAAATTTCAATTAAATTTCTATTTAGCTTTAGTTTAAATTTATCTGATGTTCATTTAGACCCAAGTGTGGTCTTTGACTTTCTGTATCCCTCCCGAGTTGGGAAGTGATTTGTAAATAATAGTGATTTAATAAAAGAGGATTTTAAATCCCTTTCAAGTGTAGTTATTACACTACCTCAGCATAGTATCTACACCAGAACATAGCTGATTTCAGCTCCCTATTCCAGATCAGGACTTTAGGACTTTAAGGAGTTACTTCAAGATGTTTGCCAAAACTACGCACAGAACACTCAGTCCTGACAATTTATGATGGATCTAATTAAAAACAATATACATTTTGATAGAATTATATTATAAATTGTTTTCCTTTTTAAGATGCATAGAAGATGTATAACGTTCCCATATCTAAATGCATAGTCATCCAGTATCTCATAAAATGTTCAGCCTTTCCACTTGGGCCATTTCTATTGGCAATCGCTGCTGGTTAACCATATTAAAATTTAAAACAGCACTTTTGGGCAGCAGTTGAAATATAAATTTTTTCATAATGTAAATGTTTTTTTTTTCAGTGTATAAGGTAGTTCTTCCGCCTCTTAGCATGCCTTCGTGGTGCAATGGTTAGCACACTCGGCACGTATTTGAGAGGTCCGTGATTCGTGTTCTGGCGCGGGCATTGCGCATTTTTCACCTCTTCCAGCATCAAAATAACCTAATGACTCTGCAGTGGCGCCTGAACTAAAACGTGGTGGATAATGGTTCTGCATCACCAGGATTTGGCGACTGGGTCCCTTGATCTCCTTTAAAAGGGGCAGTATGTAAGGTATTTCTCCCACCTTCTTAGCATGCCTTCGTGGTGCAATGCCCAAGCGCACTCGGCGCGTATTCGGGAGGTCCGTGGTTCGAGTCCTGGCGAAGACATTGCTCACTTTCATCTCTCCTACTTTCAAAAAATACCTAATGTCTCTATAAATGTTCGCGAGCCGGATTGCCATGTATTATCGATCGTGTGAAATTTGAGTTCCAGTATAAATCGAGTAAATTAAGCTGACTAGTTCGTTGCAATGAAACAATTGTTCTATGATATACTGAATAGAATGAGGCTAAAATATAGCCTTGCATTTCATTAAATGATATAACAAGGGACTGAGGATTTTTTTACTGTGCACTACAATATTTTATCTGTAGTTCGTCATTTATTCATCACGCAAAATGATCATTTATTTTGTACGCATGGCAATTTCCGTTGAAAACATGAAAAGACAAAGTAGGTTGCACTGGCATATCAATCCATCAAATGAAAAAGTATAGCCGATCTTCTCTAAAAAAACATCTTATACGTTTCTCGCTGCCACAAAAACTTCACTTAGATAGCAAACGTTGGCCACACGTTTGATTTTTATCGATTACTTTCCTCTTAAATGAGTTATGGATCAGTACGATATTATTTATACTTGCAAGCATGGGATTGCTAGAAACTGGTCCTGGAATTCTTCTTCACTGCTAAAAACTGCCAAAAATGCTATAAATATTTCAGAAAAATGAAATAAACTTGAAATATCGGATCAACATTAATATCTCTCATACAATTCATGATACAAATGTAAAGGGAAAAGGAGTTTGAGCTCCTGTATTTAGCCAAAACATACACCTAAATAAAATTATACGAGCAAGAAATTCAAAGCATGTCTTTCCAGTCCTTAAATCGTTGGGGCCCCCCGCAGCCGATCAGTAAATTTTCAGAAGTCTGGTAGCTCGATCTGGGCTCGAATCTCGGCAAACGGGGCGGTTGCATGAGCATCTTTTTGGGTTTGCCGTGTGTAATGACCTAGTTTCACTTCGAAATTCTCCAGAAAGACATTCCTTCATTTACATAGACAGCCCTCGAATGGTTAGCCCTAATCAACACATTTTAAATCGTTAGAGCCTGATAATACCTTGCGTGCAACTTGATTTATAGTAAATTTACTTTCGCAATGATTTGATCATTTAGAAGTGAGATGAAAGTTTCCATTTACAAATTAAGCAAATATGAATAAATGCTTTAGGAAACAATTTTTTTTATACCAAAGGGTCAATTTTCTCAGAAGGGTTATTAATTTCGTTTTGGCATTTTGCATTGTCCACTATAAAGCGGCGTTTCACTTTTCAAATTGCTGCCACAAATTATTAGGGCCCTTTAAAGAAATTGAATAATCAGGAATCTGCATGAATGTATGTATGTATGTTTCTCAAATTGTTAAAAAAACAGCGGTACTTAGAGACATCAAATTTTGAATAACGTAGTTCCTCACTCGAATATGGGCTTCTGGAAGCCAAAATTTGGAATTTGTTCTATTATCTGCTTCATATTTTGTAAAACGTTAATGAATTTTTGATTAACAAATTCAGCGATTTCAAAGCGAGCAATGGCAACGCTGTACGAAAAACAAAATTATCTCCAGGGCTCGAGACTGTATATCGGAAATTCTAAAGGTAAGCTCTTTTTAAATTATTTTCTAGTGTTGCTTTTGAATTGAATTTTATGGTTTAAGTGCGAAGAACGTGATATTTAATAAAAAAGATATAAAGCCCCTTTGAGCGTAATATAAAATCCGAAAACTTTCAAATCTTTTATTTTTTATTTTATTTATTGAATTATTTATTAATGTTGCCATTATTGTTATTGCTATTTCTTCAGTATAAACAAGTATTTTAGCAAAATTCCAGCAGCGTTTTCGTCATTGACGAAAAGCGAAATGTTGCGTTCTATCCTAAACTCCAGTAGAAATTTTATTAAACAAATCAGGGGAAGATTTAATTAAGTCTAATTATTTTAAATTTTAAATTAACGGTTTGCTACTCACGTGCCATGCATCACATGATTCTGTGTTCATTAACAAGTATAACACTTCGCACTGGAAGACAAGTGAGTGAAGCAAAAGAAATCAGTCAACCAAAAATTAATATCAGTCAGTTTGGAGATTACTGCTATAAAATAAAATTGCTCGTAGTTCTGAAGATATATATGTAAGAAAAATAAAGAATATGTCTAAGATTAAATTAACAACGTAAATTTCCCTTCTCAATTCTAAAAATAATAAGCTCTCTACGCACTGCGTCATTTCTAGATTGATCCATGTCATATGGCACTTACATAATTCTGATGATGTAAATGGAACTAAAAGTCAAGTAACCAATAATAATTTTACAGAAGTATTAAGTATCCAATCAAAATGCATTGTAAACCAAAACTAACTCAGTCTGAATTGCGATTTCACCCTGAACGTAACGCACTTGCTCTTTACGCTTCGGTCTAGTTGGACTGCTGTCTGCTGCTTTCTTCTTTCTTGCTGAAAATTAATCTAAAATGTGAGCTATTTTGGAATAGGCACATTT